>JAKCWG010000735.1:297500-419112 GCA_021464415.1 Lonicera japonica
GTTGAATAGGTAGAAGGCAAGCAATCGAGGAGGCATAAGAGGAATCAGAATGAGCCAGCACTATCAGGAAGGACTGCTCGCCAAGTGAGACTATAGAACGGGAACAAGCAAGCAGTAATAGGGAATAGCCACTGGAGCTGGTTATAGAACTGGTATGTTGAACTGGAGCAGGTCTCGAAGAGCATCTCTCCGCTTAGAAAGCAAGAACCGGCACAAGCAACAGGAACTCTTTCTTCCATCCATCCCTTACCTTTTCCCCTGACCTTACCCTCTATATTCCCCTGAGCAGGCTCAGGAAAGACACTGTTGAAACCCAGTTACAGAAGCATTTCTAGTTCTAGTTCTTCGCCTTCCCCAGTACCTGTATTTTCACCCTATACTTCCCATGAGGAAACTTACTTCTTCTTTAAAGCTTTGAAAGAAAGCTCTCTATTTTTCTTACGGGGTTGCTTATTGCCCTTCCAAAAAGTAGCTCTTTCCTTACATATAGAGGAATCGAGGAGATTCGTATACACCCAGAAGCTCGCAAGACCCACGGCGCCTTGCTACAATAACGAGTGGCTAGTTCGATATCTAGGGGATACCTTAAGCAGGGTTCCAATTCTCAACCGGCTTAAGAGTTGCTTATAGGAAGTGCCTGCACGAGTGCCTTGGATAATAGCTGTTGAAGAGACATAACTTTACCTATGATCGGGGAATTCGAGCCTATTATAATGATGTAGAGAGTGGTGGGACTAAAGAAGGAAGAAACTCTGCAATAAATGGAGGGGGGAGACCTAGAATCAAAGTGAAGGAACGCTGCGTGCTTTTCTGCTGCTGGTGATCGAATCTGGACCTGAGTGAAGAGATAATGCCTCTATAGCAGCTGGAATTGGGTAACTTCAATGAAATGCCTCTGCTTCTGCTCGATCAAATGCAACATCTACTGATGTTAGTGAAACTGAATCCCCTGGCTATGGATTTTTATCTGGAAATGACACTCGATCCGATACCTTTATCTATTGCTTATTACTATGCCCCTCCCCAATCTCTTAAGCTTGCCCTATCTTTCCTTTTCCTTAGCTACGGGCTTTAGATCTGTTGTTGTTCGCTATGCTCCTACTGCTGTTTTGCCTACGCTACCTATGCCTCTCCTGCTGGCTTTCAATCTGGAAAGTCATAATCTCGATCTCGTCCTGGAGCTGCTCATGCTTTATATAGAGATAGAGATGCTGATAGCTTTGCAATGAGATCCGCTACCTTAGCAGTCAACAAGCTTACTGGCATCATAACCTGACTTTGGAACTATGGGTAGAGCTTACCTTATTATCTCTTAAGCTCTTATTCTCGAGATGGAAGGAATGCTAGCCCTAGTGTATGGGGTACTTTCCCCTTTGTTCCTACCTTTCCTGCTGTTGCCTTCACTGCTCAAACTCCTTATTCTAACCGGAAAAGGGAGAGATGCTAACTAGCGAGATAGTGGCTAAGGAGATATAACTTTATATTAAACAACAAGATCAACTAACTCAAGATTCAAAATTCCTTCCACTCGGGAAATAGGTACGGGATACTGCATTGGTTATCGAATTGGAAGGGACACTAATGGCTATTGAGCAGGTCTGGCTCGGGCTGGGATTCCAACGGGTCTTTAAATGGGTTCTGGGTCTAAAATATGGAGGTATGCCGCGGGCCTTCAACCTGGGAAGAATTCTGAGCTCTCCCATCCAGCGTGGGTGAGTGATTCTTTTGCTGAGAATGATCTTTTAGTCATTTTTACTTTTTAAATAGGATTCACAAACTGGAAGTGCCTCCACTTCCAATGAACCTAATGGTCCATTACTATATCCCCTGATACATATATACCTTGTAAACTGTGTAAATATATATATATATATATATATGTTGACAGATGGAATCAATTGGCCGAAAAAGAGGTGTGGCTATATGAATACAACATAATTAAATTTTTCCAAACAATAGTTATAAATATATGGTTTAAACATTTTGCCGGATAATTAAATTAAATTATGTCGTATGTAGAAGTCGACAGAATTCAACAATTATTAATATCATTCGCATGAATTCACTACTTGAATATTGCTAATAATAAACATGATACTATTGCTCTGATACCACTTGTTATGATTACACCACAGGAATCTTAAACAAAAGATCGCATATCATGTCATACTATTAAGAGATTGAAATTGAGATATGTAACTGTATCCATGACGATGATTAAGCGGAAGAGTGAGTGATAGCAATGATCTTTCAACTATTTTCCCTTTGTACTTGATTTTCTTTCTTGAGAGGATTTAGAGAATTAGAGGGAGGATTGGGACCATTGCCTTTGTATTTATTAGTCTCCATGGTGGTTGGAGACTTACACTAATTCTATTTATGCCCCTTATAGAAATGGAATTTGCATAATGGCATCTATACATAAATTTCATGACAAACATACCTTAAGCCTATTTAAATAAAAATAAAAATTTAGCTCACTTAATTTAAGCTTGTGAATGATAAGACACATTACTAATATACAAGTGTGGTCCCAAATTAGATTAATATAAAATTAATCCAACAAAACCCTCCCTCGGAGCAAAATTTTTACTAACAGGCAATAAAAATAAAACTATAGTTTTTGGAGGATACGTAATGTGTATATATAGTTTCTCAGTTTACTCCAATATCTTATTTGCTATAATGTGAATACTATTATAGTAAAAAAAATAAATTCATTTTAATTGAATATAACTATATTTGTGTTTCCATGATCGTAATAGAAGTATTAACTATTTGTTGGGTTCTACAAACAATATATATATAGCCATAACTCATTCAAAATTAGATTTCAACACCCAAACCACTAATTAAGTAGGCACTTACACGTTAATGATGCGCGGCCACAAATACCCATTTTTTTAAGCTTGTCTTTACACCTAATGTAATTCTCTCTATTACTAATATTTTCTTTACTATCATGGTTCAAAAATAGCATCAGTCATGTTATCTTCTTTGCTCTTATAAAAGAATTTATTATTTTAATTTTATCTCTCTTTGGCTGCTTCAACAAAAAATTGTTCGCTTGATACAATCAAAAAAATTAATAATGTTTATATATAATTAAGCATAACTATTGGCATTGAAAACATGATTAGAATTGGGATGATGATAATGATATTTGTATTTTGATACTATATCTATGAAACAGAAAAGTGAATTTTCTAACCACCAATAAATATAAAACTATAGTTTTTGGAGTATAATTAATGTATATAGTTTCTCATTTTAATCGAATATAAGTATATTTGTGTTTGAATGATCATAACACATGTATAGATGATCCATTTGTTGGAATCTACAAATTATGTATAGCCATAACTCATTCAAAATTTAGAAATGTATTATATAATGTACACATGCATAAGACAGTCACATGTTTAAATAAAATTAAAATGATCACTTTGCTATATACAAATATACCCGTTCATTTTGATCTTCTTGTTGATTCAGAAGAGCTTCATGAAAACCAATAGCCAACCATTTTATTTTGTTTAAAGGACATATGGGTATAGAGAGCCAGCTCTAAAGTGACGGTTCTCACTCATTATAGTAGGTTATTATCTCAACACGCTGTTTGAAAAAATTCATGCATTTATCTCTCAATATGGAAGGTGGTTTTATTTGCTAAGTGATAACCTTTTTCCTAAGAGATTTCCTCAAATATATACTATTCATTTAAAATTAATGGCTTTCCCGATTAACAAACACTTAAAATATATCGTTTAATTAATTCCACAATTTTAATATCGTTCCATTCATTTACTCTAATTATTTGCTTGATACAAGGAAAGAAAATTAATAATGTTTATATATGCAGGTGTAACTAATAGTATTGTATTGGCATTTAAAAATGATTGGAATTGGAATGATCATAATGATACTTGTACTTTGATACTATGTTTATAAGAAACATAAAACTGAAAACATGATTGATGATTGCTAAATTTTTCTATCTCGGTTATTTGAAACTCAGGCTCTCCGTTTAGTGTGGATCCATCGTTCTGTTAAACCAAACATTCCCTTACTGCACGGAACAAATTTTTTTATAACTTCCAATAAATATAAAACTATAGTTTTTTAAATATAAGTGATGTATATATATAGTTTCTCAGTTTACTCCAATATCTCAATTGCTATAATGCGAATACTATTATAGTAAAAAACAAAAAAAAAATTAATAAGAAAAACATTTTAACCAAATATAACTTTATTTGTGTTTGCATGATCTAATAGATGTATTAACTATTTGTTGGCTTTTACAAACTATATATTTATGGCCATAACTCATTCAAAATGTAGCAATATATTATATAACACATAATATACATATTGCAGGCACAATTTTAATTGAAATGTTCACTTTGCATGATACAAAGATGACCCTTCATTTTGATCTTCTTGTTCATTCACAAGAGGTTCATGAAAACCAATCGCACAACTATTTTATTTTGTTTAAAGGACATACTCATAGAAAGACCCCACTCTAAAGATGACAATTTTCATTAGTTATAGTATGTCATTATCTCTGCTTGAAAAAAATTCATATGCTTATCCCTCAAAACGAAAGGTCTTTTTATTTCCTAAGTGATAACATTTTTCTTTAAAGCGGGTTGTATATATATATATATATGTATGTGTGTGAACGCATAATTCATTTGGTTGAAGTAAATGTTTTCATGTGTGCAAATGATGAACTTAGTCAAACGATTTTTTTAGGCATAAATTTATAGTATGGTCGTTAATTATTAGAATGTCATTTAAGACTATTTCACATTATAATAATATATATTTTTAAATTTAGAGTCGTCTTTTTAAAGTGCTTTTCCTCTAAAACATAATTAAGAATGACCAAAATATATTGTAGAATTATCAACTATTAGACTTTTGGAAAAAATCAAAAAGCATGTATTCATGGGGAGGTGACTAACATTTATGCTGAAGATAAGGATATGTAATGTTTGCAAAATTTTGTGGACAAAGTGTTGGATCCTTAATTCAATAGTGGGTTTATATGTAAAATAATTATTTGTTGTGGACTGTCGCATATATGGGTAAGTCCACTTTAAAACTAGTCAACTAAGATTTAAAGTTATTTGAGCTTAAATGTATCAAATAGAGTACATGTAGACCTTTAATGTGTGGATACTTAACGGTAATTTCTATTTTTATGATGAGCTAAAATAGAAATACAGGTTTACTATTGTGGTTATGATCCCCAAATCGCACGTACTTATTCTAGCTTAGTTGAGCCTCAATCATCACATATAGTATAGAGAAAACTGAAATGATTCTCTAAAGAAATACATTTAGATATGAAAGGCTAACCAATCGATTACAAACCGCACGCTACACATTTAAGTACACTTCGACATATTCATCTATTGATTTTTTGTAATACGACATGAACGATTCTAAAATTTATAACTATTTAGATCTACCAAAATCTAACACAAAGGTGTTGGCAGCTTAGATATTAAAGTGGACTCCACGATCCTAGCCCATAATTATGAGGTCCGCAAGATATTTCGGATGTTAATTGGTATGGTTTACACAGTGAAGAATTCTTATGGAGAAAATAATAATGCAGTTGATTGGCTTGCAAATTTAAGTTGTACAACAAGAGAATTTCAATTTTTTTGAAGAGGCAATTGGATATAAGGCCGCACTCCAATAACAACATAATTACAAAGGCCAATTATAAGTTAGCATTACAAATTAAGGACATTACATGAAAAAGACAGTAATGCCCCTTCCTTATTTAACTAATAACACACTAAACCTGTTATATATATATATATATATAATTTCTCACGTATTCAAAAACCAGTTGCAACCAAATCCAACTTAAAATATTTCAACTCTACAACGATCGATCATCAGAAGCACAAACATGACTCAAGAATCATTCCGATAATCAATTTCGATTCATTATCCAGGTATTGATGCAAAAAAATTACATCTGATCATCATTAATATATTTGTTCCATCATCAAATCTACATATATATTTCTTCCATTGATCATATTTCTTAATCTGAATCAATTAAAAACATTCATACCAACTACTAATTCGTTTTATCACCGTTAAATTAGTTTTCAATGTGTAGCACTTTCTGGTGCTGCTAAATGGCTTTTAGAAATATAAAATTCAGTGTTATTATCTTGAAAGATGGTACTAAACGGCTTTTAGCACCACCAGATTACATGTTGTTGTGTTGAAAAGCTGGTGCTAAATGGCATTTAGCATATTCAAACTAGTTTTCATGCATGAAAGGTGGTGCTAAAATGCCATTTAGCACCTTCAAACTAGTTTCCATGTGAGAAAGGTGGTGCTAAATGGAATTTAGCACCTTCTGGTTTTTATTGTCAAATGTCCTGACATGATATGCTAAATGCATTTAGCACATTCTGTTTTTTTTTGTAATATGAACTCATAGGGGGTGCTAAATACATTTAGCACCTTCTAGTTTGCTGTCAAATGTGCTGACAGGGGTGCTAAATGGAATTTAGCACCTTCTGTTTTTTTTAATGTGAACTCACAGGGGGTGCTAAATACATTTAGCACCTTCTGGTTTGTTGTCAAATGTGCTGAAAGCGAGTGCTAAATGCATTTAGCACCTTCTAGTTTGTTGTCAAGTGTGATAACAGGTGGTACTAAATGGCATTTAGCACATCCTTGTTTGTTGTTAGGTGTGCTAATGCATTTAGCATCTTATGGCTTTTTGTCAAATGCTCTGACAGAGGGTGCTAAATGCATTTAGCACCTTCTGGTTTTTGGTGAAATTTGTTGTTATTCAGTGCTAACTAACTTTTAGAACCATTAGATTACTTGTCACTATGTTTACAAGAGGTGTTAAATGACTTTTGCAGAAATATTGACAGAGGAATTTTGGGCAAAGTACATTACAAGCATTATGGTATTGGATTCCAAGTGACTGTAGGTTTATCAATAGATGTATTGAAGAGGTCAATCTTCCAAAGGTGGTTTGATATAAATCCATTACATTTGGACCTAGTCATCTTTCGCGATGGAAAGGAGTATATTCTGGATACTGATGAATCAATATAATACATGGTTTGCTTTGCGGCTGTTCAAAATATAGATATCATAGATATAGTTGCAAGGCGAAGTGATCCTCCTAGATCCTTGGTTCTAGACAATAACTCTACTACTAGCTCTTTTAATATGGAAGTTTAGAAAGCGAGGCTGAATCTCATATTGAGCCACGTCAATGTAATGCTTGGGAAAATTGTATTATTGGTGTTCGACAGAAATTTTCAGGTGGTGCAGATGAGTTCCGAACAAGTTTAAAAAAATATGCCATTCACAAGGGGTTCAAATTTGAATATAAGAAAAATTCTAGTGATCGGATTATGGTTGTTTGTAGTAGGCAAAAGGATAAGGAGTGCACGTGGAGAATACATGCCTCTCCAAGGTTCAAGCTTGCTAAGTTCTTTGAAATAAGAAAAATGGTGGGCGAGCATACTTGTGGAATTACTTTCAAGGATTTAAGGAACCCACAAATGGCAATTCAAGTTATTAAGTCGACTATTCTATATTTGATTCGGGACATACCTCTCACAAAACTATCCGACATCATAGATTACATTAGACGCGAGTTTGGTGTTACATTGACCTACTACTTCGCTTACACTGGTAAGAGCCATGTGATCAAGGAAGTCCGTGGTGACGATTATGCATCATATCAACAACTAGCCTCCTACACTATTAGTATAAGGGAATCAAATCCGGGAAGTTATGTCGTTCTCGAAGTTAATGAAGATACTAAAAAGTTTTAAAGAGTTTTTAGAGCATATGAAGCTTGTATATATGGATTCAACTTTTGTCGAGCTTTAATAGCTTTGGATGGATGCTATCTTAAGGCAAAATTTAAAGGTTGCATGCTCTTTACAACTGTAACTAATGGTGATGGATGAAAGTTCACCAATTATTTTTTTTCTTTTTTTTGATCTATTAACTGTTTCATTGCAATATAGTTGGTGCTAAAACGATTTAGCACCCTAGTAGGTGGAAACTAACTGGGTGTTAACAATGCTTCTAAAAAGCGTTTAGCACCCCATTATGTGGACATTAGCCGGGTGCTAAGGCTTTTAGCACCCCAGTGACTTTTACACAGTGGTAACTGCAATGGTGCTAAGCATATTAGGTGGACAGTTACTGGGTGCTAAATGCATTTAGCACTTACTGCTTTGCTGTCAAATGTGTTGACAAATCAAAGCAGTAAGTGCTAAATGCATTTAGCACCTTTTCTTTTTTTGTCAAATCTGCTGACAAGGGGTGCTAAATGCATTTAGCACCTTCTGGTTTTTTGTAATGTGTGCTTATAGGGGGTACTAAATGTGATGATAGGGGGTGCTAAATGTGTTGATAGGCAATGCTAAATGCACTTAGCACGTCCTAGGTGATGTGTGCTGACAGGGGGTGCTAAATGCATTTACACCTACTGCTTTGCTGTCAAATGTGCTAAAAGTGGCTGCTAAATGCATTTAACACCTTCTACTGAAAGAAGCTTTTAGCACCCTATGTGTGTTAACCACAATGCTGCTGAAAGCGTTTAGCACCACTGCTGTTTCTTACTCAAAAATTTATATGTTCTTGTTGATTGTATTATTGATAGGTATGTTCCCGTTGGCGATGGCTATTGTCGACTCAGAAAATATTGCTAATTGGAAATGGTTCTTAAATCATCTGAAAGTTATCGTCGGAACGTATAGACAAATAACGTTTATTTCTGATCGACATGTTGGCTTGAAAAATGGTATTCCTAAAGTATTCAATAATTTATTCCATACTTATTGCCTTTTCCACTTGAAAAATAACTTCATATCAGCACTTCCAAAAAGCTTTAGGAAAAAGAAATTAGCAGTGTAATTGTTCTCGAGTTGTGCAAATGCTTGTACGGTTGATGAGTATATAGAGCAATATCGAGACCTCGGCATCCTTGTGGGGCAAACAATGAATAAATTTTTAGAAAGTGCACCCGTTGAATGTTGGGTAAATGCATTCTTCCTGTGAAAAAGGTACAGTGTTATGACTTCAAATATGGCTAAAATCTATAACTCCTGGATTATAAATGAACGTAATCTTCCAATTACAACAATGCTAAACCAAATTCAGGTGAAAGTAATAAAACAAATGTCAGATAGGCGAGAGGCATCGAGGAGTTTAAAAAATGAATTGTGTCCGTCTGTCGAAAACAAATTGAAAGACAAGGTCACCGAGAGTTCCTCATGGACAGTGACTAAATCTGATGATACATTATATGAAGTTAGAGAGCAAAAGACTTACTGCGTAGATCTTGAAAGATGGCACTAAACTTAGCTTTTTTTGAGATTACAAAGTACTTACTCTTCCACTTGTTGCACAAACTTGGACCTGATAACCTTGGTATCTTTCACCTTCAAATCACCACGAGCATGTAACAGTTTCATTACAGCTTCCTTCTACATAAATCAAATAGAAACCAATATTAGAATCATTACTGTCAAACACTAAGTGTAATGAAAATTTTTAAAAAATACCATTTGTACGGCCTCCTCATAATAATGATCCACTGGCTTCTTTGATTGTTTTCCCTTTCTTCTTGGTATCATCATGTTGTAATGAGTTCATCTTAAATTGGGTAAATTAAGGACAAGAAGGGTCTAGTGATACCCACCATTATCCCCAAGAGACCTGCCGGCATTTTCATTATGGGAGCTTTAAGAAGATCCTTAAAAAACATTTCAATTTTATCTTGTACACCTTGTTGCATAAAAAAAATTTATTTACTTAGCATCCAATACAACACTAAAAACCATTCAAAATTGCATAATATGTAAAAGAAAAATATTCCCATGCAGAATAAGAAAAAATGATACTATCTTCTTTTTGCAAATTCTTTGATATATGCATAACATACCAATCGATGATCTGCATTCATAGAGAGCAGATTTAGTAAAAATACTCTTAGATTCATAAAGAGAAAAATCATAAGATTAAAGTTATTATAATCATACTTGCCCATCAACAAAATGATTGCACATCAAATCTTGAAGAAGATAGCCAGATATGAAAATTGACAAATGATAACTTTTCCAAGCCATGGAGCTGTCCCCAAAAAAAGTACAAATAAATGATTTAACACTAAATAAAACTGCTAAAACACTTTTAGCACCCATTTTGTCCATAACAGAATAAGTAAATCACATGGTGCTAAAAAATCGAGCACCAAAAGTGAACAAAAGATAATCAAAATGAAGGTGCTAAATTACTTTAGTACCAATAAAAAACAGAGGACAATTTGGTCAAGAACAAAATACGTAAGTCAAATTGTGCTAAAAGGTGTTTTAGCACAAAAAGTGAACAAGTATTAATAAAACTGAAGGTGCTAAATTGGTTTAGCACCAATTTTCCAGCAATGGGTTGGTGCTAAAAGTGTTTTAGCACCAATACAAAACAATGTACAAAGAAAATCTCAAAGAACAAAATAAGTAAATCAGATGGTGCTAAAAGGTGTTTTAGCACAAAAAGTGAACAAGTATTAATAAAACTGAAGCTGCTAAACTGGTTTAGCACCAATTTTCCAACAATGGGTTGGTGCTAAAAGTGTTTTTGCACCAATACAAAACAATGTACAAAGAAAATCTCAAAGAACAAAATAAGTAAATCAGATGGTGCTAAAAGGTGTTTTAGCACCAAAAGTGAACAAGTATTAATAAAATTGAAGGTGCTAAACTGGTTTAGCACCAATACAAAACAAAGTACAACCAAATTCAAAATAATACATACGATTTATTTGCCTCCGTGAAAAATTTCTCCACAACCTCCATGTCATTCGAATCTAGAAAAGCCATTATGTCTTTCATTTTAGACCACAGTAAGAATTTTCTAACAACCTCATCATCAAGATTTGGGAATTCATCAACTTCAATAACTTCTTCAGTCAATGGGGGTTTAGCTTCTTCAACTTCCTTCCCCAACTTCTTCTCAGAATCAACTTCCTTAGACGAATCACGACTCAAATCAATATTTAAGTCAAATGTTGGGAAGTCATCCTCCTTCTTTTCTTCCACTTTATGCTCTTCACTCTTATTCAACATTTCTTTGTCAATAATCATCCCAACATCCTTTTTTTCAACCTCCACCTCCACGTCCTCCTTTTCTTCCCCTCATTTATTCTTCTTCAACTTCTTCTTCTTTTTCTTTTCTTCATCCTCCGCATTATCTGCCGTCCTCTTCAGATAGTAATATTCATAATTACTATCAACCTTTGCAATCCTTGGCTTTGCTTTCAGCCTCATTATAAAAGATCTCGTCTTCTTCTCTTCACCCTTATCCTCTTCACTTATTTTTTCTTCCTTCGAGGGAGTTTCAAACTGTAAATCTCCCCGAACCCCAAAACAAACAAGGTCAACAAACAAATTAGGGTGATCATCTTGCTCCGGTTTATTGTATAAAATGAACTACGGCTCAATAAGTTGCTTGTGTTTGTTCAGTCGAAGCATCAATTCAAGCTCTGCAACCCTGTTTTCCAATGCTTTTATTTCAATATCTTTCTCGTCACCTTGTCCATCTTTCACTGATTCTGGCTCTGCCCTCTCACCATCAACATCTTTATCTGCTGGACCTTCTTCCTCTGCCTTGTACCACTCTATCGCCTTCAGATCAATCCTTGTCTTACCCGCATTATCCAAACTCAACAGAAATGTTACAAATTTCTTTTGATACTTGGATTATAAAATAAAAAGAATGTAAAAAAAATAAAAAATTAATCATAAGAGCATATAAAAATGTTATTTTCGTTACCTTGGATGCATCCAAATCTGCCACCTTAAAATCAAACAACATGCGCCTTAATACATTAATGTTCCACCGAATAAATCTAGGCATCTCATCGCTCTGCCCACTATAGGGATGAACACCTTTGTAATGTTCACAAAACCAAAACTGCAAGTACATAAATCCAAACATCAATTGTTGGTAAAATAGATAACTTTATGGTGCTAAAACAGTTTTAGCACCAAATGGGACAACACTACAATGGTGCTAAAACCCTTTTATCAACGATAGAAACAGACAACATACAAAATTCAAGGTGCTAAAACAGAATTAGCACCATTTTGTACACGAAAAAAAAAACTAAATCACAAGGTGCTAAAACAGTTTTAACACCAAATGTGCAACACTATAATGGTGCTAAAAAGGTTTTAGCACCACATCTGAACACATACAACTAAATTTAAGGTGCAAAAATAGTTTTAACAACAATGTCACAAACATAGAATAATTAATCACAAAATTGAATTGATAAATATAATTAAATATAAATAAATAAAAATTAAGAAACTCACAAGCAACTGCATAACACACCCGGGGGTCCGGATGGGATCTTTGTAATGTTTCTTGACCATTCTCATCAAATGGTCGTGTATAATGGTAGCCCATTGAAAATCATCTACCTTGTCCAAATCTTCAACGCAGGGCACAAAACTTAAGGAAATTGCCCTGTTTCAGTTAGCAAAAAAAATAGTTGCTAAAATGTAAAGTATAAGACAGCGCGCAAAATCCTCCTCGCTGCCATCTTCTAAAACAATACTATGTACAGCCACCAGAAGACGTGTAACTTTCAATGTTGATTCGCTTCTGAATCGCCTCTTAATAAATTTTGAATCAGACGTGGATCCGGATGACTGCAAAGAAAACTTCCTCCCATGTTTTGGCAGTCCAAATGTGATGAGCCCAAAGATAGCACTGATGCTGGATCATGGAGTGAAGGCTATGCCGATCCCATCCGGGTTCCAAGTGGTCCAGTCACTTGAGCTAGAGCCAAGAAGATCAAGGAGGCACTTATGACCATGGTCCAAGAGATGATGAGCAAAGCTGAAGCATGGAGGAGCATTGAAGGGGATCGGGTTCAAGAATGGAAAACATTACTTAAAGGCCCAGTTGAAGATGTTCAAAATAACAGCCCAAGAGATTAAAAGCATGTATTAGATAAATGGGCTGGGCTAGGCTTTGTTTATTTTAAGTTTAATTTATGTTTAGTTTTGCTTGGGGCCCAAGTTATGTGGGAAACCCATTAATTTTGTTTTTGTTTATTTTCCTAGACCTAGTAGGTTTAATTACTCCTATTTAAAGGAGCTAACGCTATTGTTTTAGGTGGCTTTGATTAATTAAATTTCGAGTGTTTTCACCTCTTGCGTTCTAAGAACGTCTCGAACAGCTAGAATTAGGGTTCTTGTTGTTCTTCGACTTAGCAATCAATTAACCCATCGATTGGTTGTTTGTCTTCGACTATACCAAGCTTCTTTCTCATTTTCGGGATTGGGTCGAGATTCCACCTCTATTAACTTCGCGTGGTTCCAAGATTCTTGCATTTTTCAGCGTCAAGGGTTGCAGATTCATCTTATTGGGTAGAAATACGATCGTGGCTCATATCAAAATGTAACGGATACATCGTCGGGGGTTAACTTCACTACCTCCCGACAATTAAAAATGCATCCTCCTCCTCTGAATAGGCAGAAATAATTTTCTTGCCTGCCTGACCAATCATTCCGACGTGATCTGCAAGAATTTTCTCCTCAAAAAAGGCCTTGAAAATACCACCAAAAGGAGTCCTCATCATCGCTCCAATGCGACACTGTATAATGTCACCACGAGACATCATCCGAGCAATTTCCTCCACAACTAATATAAGGTTACATCTAAACACAGTTGGTCTGGAAGATTCTTTTCCATAAGATTTATCAACCCTCTTTCCTTTCTTTACAGCTTTCTTAACAGATTTTGGCTTTCTTTTCTTGCCACTAGATTGCCTATCATATCTTTTCCTCTTGGAAGAAAAACTTTGTTCCCCAACATTTTTCCTTGAACTGCTTGTAGTCATCGTGCCTTCTACACAATTGATATAAACCTTCATTATCACTGTTATCATTATATATATACATATATCTAGTTAGCACACACACAGGGGGACTAAAACATAAGGTGTTAAAACAGTTTAACACCTATCCAATGATACACATAAAGGTGCTAAAATAGTTTAGCACCACAGGGGAACTAAAAACATAAAGTACTAAAACAGTTTAGCACCACAGGGGAACTAAAAACATAAGTTGCTAAAACAGTTTAGCACCATCCAACGGTACACATCAAGGTGCTAAAACAGTTTAGCACCACAAGGAACGAAAAACATAAGGTGCTAAACACAAATTTAGCACCACAGGGAGACTAAAAACATAAGGTACTAAAACAGTTTAGCACCACAGCTGAAATAAAAACATAAGGTGCTAAAACAGTTTAGCACCCCATCCAAAGTCCAAAACTACTAGAATGAACACATTTGAATACATCAACACATTTAAATACATGAACACAAAATCTCATAACAAAAAAATTAGAAATATGCAGAAATATGATTTCAACTTAAATATACAAAACAACTTAGCACCAAAATGTACAAAACATAAGGTGCTAAAACAGTTTAGTACCACATCCAAAGTCCAACTACTAGTATGTTCCACAAAATCTACGTAAAAATTTGAATTCAAAACACATAAATAACCTAACCATATGCAGAAATGTGATTTCAACTTAAAAATCAGATGGTGCCAAAACCATTTTAGTACCACAGGGGGATTAAAACATAAGGTGCTAAAACAATTTAGCACCCATCCAATGGTACACATCAAGGTGCTAAAACTATTTTAGCACCATTTCTATAAAAACAGAGTAAGTATTAAAATGGTGCTAAAACAGTTTAGCACCCATCCAATGTCCAAACTACTAAAATGTTCAACAAAATCTCCATAAAAAATTTCAATAGAGGAACAAAGTCCAACAAATGAACACAAAACTCATAACAAAAAAAATTCAAAAACACATCAGAAACCTAACCATAAGCAAAAATGTGTTTTTAACTTAACATAAATACAAAATAACTCAACGAATACTCGATTCAAAGCATCAACAAAAATGAATGACCAACAAAAATTAAACAATAAATTAACAGAAGATTGAACGCGTACCTTAACTAAAAACTGAAGCAATGGAATACCACAAATGAGTAACAAAAACAAGAGCAATAATGAATAATAAACTGAGATCGTGAATATAAACAATAACGAACGTGCAGAGAAAATATAGAGAGAGAGATTTTTGATCGTCTAGATAGAGATGAAATTTTGATCGTGTTAGTTGGGTAATAGACAGGGGAGGATCGTGCTAGCATTGGAGGAGTGAAGGTTTAGCAGAGGTTTTATCAGGGGTATTTTTGTCTATTAATATTTTTCATAATCCTTAATATAAAATAACATTATCAAAAGTGTCCTTAATTTAAATTAAATAATAAAATTAGTCCTCTTTATTTTTGTTCAATATGAATTCGTCCTTATAGTAATGAAACATTATAGAGTGGGGCCTTATAAACCATTTTCTCTTTTTAGAATATAAAACGATAATTTTACAACACGATATACATTTAATTTTTATATATACAATTTGCTTCATACAACTATGAATCTACAATTCTTACAATGGGAAGATATACAACCACTGCAATAAATGCAGATTAATAATAAAGGCTTAGTGGCCATGGGAGTGGGTTACCTTGTATTAGGTTTAAAGGGACGTGAAATTGTATTGTTTTTTCTTTTAAGAAAATTTTAAGGGCTATTGCACTTCTTTGCTTTTATTTTTTCTTGAAAAAGTTTAATTAAAAACTAAAATGTCTAAAAATATATTTTTCAAATTAGTAATTTAGATATAGCAATAATACAAAAGATTCACTATTATGCATAAAAAAAATCAATAAAAAAAACAATGTATTAGGTAATATAATTATATGTAGTATTTGGCTCTTTCAAATTTTGGACAATAATTTAGAATTAGAATATTGGCAATTAATTCATATTTTACGTAAAATGAAAAGTACATGCAAGTTGGCTGATTTGAAATTAGACCAATTGGCACGTTTAAACAATAACTAAATAGAATGAATGCAAGCTAAAAGGTATTGAATTCATATTTTACCTTAAAAAAGTACATGAAATTAAAATGATCCACCCACCTTCTCTTTACCTTTATGTTATTCTGTCTTATCCCTAAAACCCGATAGACTAATTGAATAATAAATAATTAATTGCATGGCAGAATAATTGTTTATTTGATAGATGATATGAAAATTAGTAACACTTTAACCGCTAGAAGAATTGTATAGCGGGGATATATATATATATATGAGTTTTCAATATTTACCTTTCTCTTTTTCCTGTTATAGCAGGTTAAGGTGACATATTTTATTTTTATTTTTTTAATTAAACTTGGCCTTAAAGATTTTATTTTCCAAATATACTTAGGATAACTCAATTCAAAATTAGGATAAGTGTTTATGGGTATTTTTTTCATTTCAATTTTATAGTTAATTAATAATATAAGTTTATGGAAAATAACACTTTCAAAATATATTTGACTTTAAATTTTCATCTCTATATAATAGGTTTACAAATTACATACAACTCAACTATTTCAATAACACTTTTAATTTAATCATTTTATTATTATTCGTGACAAATCATATCACAATAAAACCCGAAAAATTAATTTAAAACATCTCATATAGCCCGTGCTACAGGTTTTATTAGTCACTGTTCAACTAAATAATAATTTTAGCACAATAACATAAAATAATATTAAAAAAAGTATTTTCTTAATTTCAAGTATATTTCAAACAAACTCAACTTTTAATAATTTGATCAGATACGAAAGTATGCGCCCGACTTCCTAAATAACACTTCAAATATATCTTATTTAGTATTAAATAATTAATAATGTGTTGTGTTGGACAAAATTTTTTTGTACCATTTTCAAAATTGAGAAGTATATCCACTAATTAAAATTAATTTATAATTGTACTAATTTAGATTACATTTTAATTTAGATTTTTAATCGAAATCTACTTCCATTTTAATTTATTTTTTATTTTATTTTAAGGTGCGTTTGAATTATATAATTGAATGTAGCTTTAAAATTCAAAAATCTAAGATTCAAAAATTACATTTTTGAAATACAAGAGTTTAAAATTTTGTGTTTACTTAACAAATACAAGGAAATTGATTTCGAAATCCAAATATTATTCCGCTAAAATTTATATTTAATTGATTATATATTAAGCTATTTTTATTTTTTGACACCATGGTGGAACTTAGGCTTACACAAAATTAACATGTTTGACTCGACCCGCCCATATTATAGTATTTTATTCCTTATAATATAGCATAATTAACACAAGACAGGAGTGGGTTTAGGTGTACACTACTCGCGACGGATTTAGATTTAAAAAAATAAAACTTGCATCGGGTTGGGATGTATTTATAAACTTGTTGGGTTTGGGTTTGGGTTTGGACAACACAAGACCCTTTGTCATCCCTCGTATTATTATTATAATTAATATTACAAGTATATTTATAATAATAAAAAATAATAATTTGTCTAAAAATTAATTAATATTTTTTTTCAAATTCTCAAGTTTGGGATCTATAAGGAACAACCCTATCTCTAAAATTTTAAAGTTATAACTTTAACATAAGTATCAAATCTCACTATTTGAATATATTTATAAATCTCAAATCATAATTTCACACCAAACATAAATATTTAGATTTGAGATTCCAAATCCAAATCTCATGTTAAAATCTTCTCTCAAATCCACATTCCAAAGACACCCTTAAAGAATTTTAAAGGGTTTTATTAAAAAATATTTTCAATTAACTATGTTATTAATACTTCAATCCCTTTCTTTCACATAATAATAATAATAATAATAATAATAATAATAATAATAATAATAATAATAATAATAATAATTTAAGAATTAAGTATACATATTCTTCTATGTTGACATTCACAGTATACCTATTTCATGTTTATCAAATTTTCAATATATAATCATATAAAGTATTCATAATCATGTAATTAATTAGCTAGCGTTACATTTGGTACTGTAATTTATAATATGAATAGTATTTTCTTTCACTAGAATGGTTTGTGAGAGGATAATTATGCAAACAACCTACCATAAACCTTTGAGATTTATTTTGTGCTTCAAAAAAATTTTATTTTTTATGAAATTATGTGAAATAAATAAGCCTACAAACAATTCTAAAAAAATTCATCAAAATTTTAATTTTTTTTTGAAAGGATCACCATCCTCAAGTATTTTTCTTTTTCTTTTTTGATGTACATAAACTTTTTTTTCTTTTTAAAATTGTAGCATCTTATCATTTGATAATTAATTTGAAATTTAGAGTTTTCGAAATTAATAAAATATATATATTTAATACTTATGTTCTTGATTGACATTTGTGATAAGATTTTGATTACATGTTAAAATTTGAAATCTTTGTTTGAGATGTTTAGTTTGAATTTGAGCTTTTGTTATTTATATTTTTTTATTATTTTATTTTTTAACATTTTTTATCTTTAATAAGGGGTAGTTTTGAAAATGACTATCTTTTATTTTTAATAAATTAAAATTTATTTTGTCATTGATTAAAAGTTGTCCTTGAAACTAATTCTAAAAATAGAATGTCTTTTGTTAGAATGAGAGTAATTGATTTGTACTTTAAAAAAAACCCATATTTTTATTTATTTAATTAAAGTAGATGTACCTATTAATCTAATTTACTTTTTAATATTAAATTATTAATAAAATATTTATAAAATTAAATAAATAATATTTTTTTGTTAGTTTATCCATACTTACGAATTAATTTAGCAGGTAATATTAATTAACTTAACAATGTAAATTAACTCCAAGATATCAATATAAATAAAATCACCCATTTTATACGGGTAAGGAATAGGGATATCATGTATTGGAATTACAAAATCTTGTAATGAATATCTAATTTATGATTTCTTAAAATTAAATAAAAAAATGACATGTCATCAGGTAACAACAAGTTACCCACTTAACTTTGCATTTAATACTTTGTATTTCTCCAATGTGCATTAATTATACTAGCCAACTACACTTTTGATCTTAACCATTGATTTTTCATCCAATGGTTAATATTACAATAACCATGCATAGGTAAAAAGAGAAGTAACGATTAAAGCCACATCCATATATATATATATACTGCTTAAGCATATAAGGATGATTGATGATTATTCATGCTTTGAACTTTTGTAGGAGTGTTTTTCTTTCCTTTAAAAGGGAGGGATTCAGCTCATTGTTGATGTATGCTTCTGCTCGATAGAACCCTTCCTCACTACATCAAGTAAAAGTTTGACTCACTGCCAACAAATATAAAATTATAGTTTATGGATTATAGGTAATTTATATATTTTCTCAGTTTACTCCAATTCCTCAAAGGTATATATCAACCATTAATTTGTTGGGTTGTACAAACTATATAGCCATTAATTTATATGTAATTATATTTGTGTTTGCATGATGGTTATAGGTGTATATATGAACCATTAATTTGTTGGGTTTTATAAATTATATAGCCATAACTCATTTTAAAATTTGTAGTATAATATTATATAACATATAAGATACTAGTTGCATGCACAAGTTCAAATAAAATTAAAATGATCAGACAAATCCCTTTCATTTTGATCTTCTAGGTAGTTGATTCACATGAGTTTTATGAAAACCAATAGCACAACTATGTTTTTTTTTTAAGAATTTAAGTATATAATACAGGACCTACTTTAAAGATGTCTGTTCTCACTCATTTATAGTAATTATCTATCAAGTCATGAAAAAAAAAATACATATATCTCTCAAAATGGATGATCCTACTATTTCTTAAGTGACAGCTTTTCTCTTTGGAGCAGCTTGTATATATATATATGCATATATATAGCTAATTAAAGTGAATGTTTCATCTCATGTCTACAAATATTCAGCTTATTAATTGAATGATTTTTTGGCGTATATTTATAATTCCCAATGTCATATGGCACCATCTCACATTATAATAATATATCTTTTCAAATTAAGAATCTATGTTTTAAAAAAAAATCTAAAAATTGACAACTAACAAAGTAAAAAGAAAAAAAATTATAAAAGTGTCAACAATAGCTTGTGCTCCTCCAGATATCACTCTAGAGGAGATTTATTCAAATATACACCATTCATTTAAAAGTAATGGCTTTAAATCCAGCTTAACAAAACACCAAAAATATCTTATTTCATTAATTCCACAATCTTAATGTCGTTCCACTCGTTTATTTCGTCATTCCTTACATTTTAACTATATTTTTTTTCTGACGACAGGTGTAAATACTATCCAGCCATGATGGTTGATAATCTAAAACTGTGGAGTATTGAGATCCTTTAATCTCATAAATCCTTTCTCCTCCAAAAAGACATATTTGATAATTAAAAAATAAAATAAAATTATTATGTGATTGAATCCGTCTTAAAACACCCAAAATTGCCAATTCTCTCACTCTCTCACTCTAGCTATGTGTATGAGTGAATGTGTGTATGAAATGGGTTGAATATTGTTAAAAATCAGGTCAGCTAGTCAAATTTGACCGTGGATACCAATATGGTGCCAATATGGGGCCTACCAAGCATACCGGTATGGCTCCCATCCATGCGTACCCATAAGTAGGCCCTGCTTTGCATAACAAAATTTGTAGCAATTGAATCCGAGATGTCCGAATTTTGACTCGAGCTCAACATGGGTCTCTTTGAACGGATGAAGGGCGAAGAGACGCTGGATAACGGTTCAAGGATAAATACTAATTCGTCTATTACCATTCCAAAGTCCAACATAACTATTGTTAGCCACTCTAGTTGTAATACCCCATTCCTTTATTTTCGAGTGAATCTTTCTCATAAGCCGGTTAAGGCTAGATCTCCGTTAAGGAGTGAACATTGGATTCTTAACCTCTCGTATTCAACCCGAAACTTGTAGAATGTCATATTAGGTATATCAAGTTTGTGGGAACAATCGTTTCGTTATTTGGGTGGCCCAAATCAGAAACGGGAAGTTAATCGCGCATTTTGAACTTTTCAGAAAAGTTGATTTTTGACCAACTTTGAGATGCCATAACTTACGTCTTCATTTCATTCCCCTCTACGACTTTCTTGTTTTGATGGAAAGTCATTTTACGCTCCACGTTGATCAAAGCAGTGTGCAAAGTAGGCCGATCGCTAAAATCCGATCGAAATTGTAACTCAATGGCAGAATGTTGTGTTCTACGAATTTCTGGGATTAATCCATCCAGAATTTGGAAAACCTTCCAATTGTAAAGTTGTAGATCTTTGAATTAGCTTTCCGTGAACATAAAGATCACCTCAATCGGAGTCCCGACGAAAAGTTATGGCCAAATTACAAACAGTGCTCCGGGTCCACTTGTGCAACAAGTGCTCTATCAATCCAACTATAAGATGGATCAATCCAACTCCACCTGTAATACCCCGTAATGTAATTAGTGTAAATTAGACACATATTTTAGAAATCTTGGTTGAGCATAGACCAAATTATAAAGTTGCATAAGTTCAGGGTTAAAATAATAAAGTTATGAAACTTTAGGGTGAAATGCCGTAATTAGGCAAAAGTTATATTTTTTTTCCTAACACCACCGACTGAGCCTTGATTAAAATGGAAGATTCTTTCATTTTCATTCTTCCATTCTTGTTGCCGAGCGATGGAGAAAGAAAACATATAATAGGTACGAAATTTTCTTTTATAAATTGGTCATCCAAATTCCGCTGAATCGAGTCGAGCTTTAAGGGAAAGTTGTTCTATACGTCGAGAGCTACGCAACGGTATAAGAATTTTAGAGTTATGCTAGTCAGGGTTCGGGTATCAACTCAAATTTCATTCTTTGGGGCTAAATATTTTGAGGTAGGGGCTTAATTATTTTTAAAACGCAATAGTATAGTTTTATTATATATGAAACATCATATTTTAATTGTCTTTATTTTAAGAATTATTATATGATGAGGATGATGATGTTTTGTGATTTATAAAGCCATGTGTATGTTATTGAAGCAAGATATGCTATTATACTTGATACATTTGTATTATTTGATATACATGAAATATCCCTTGGATGTATAAATATTGTATATTTATGAAATTAATTAATTGATGAATTATATACATTAAGGGATATGTATAGAGATTTGTTGTGGTTATATGGCATAAGTTGTTTAAAATATTCATTTATTAGCATGTTATGCATACTGTGCATCGTTATTGTGTCAACCGGATTCTTGGAGACCTTTCGGCAAGTTCGGACTATTCTTATGACCTATCATATGAGCATATATCTTGTATTTATGGTGCCGAAAGCTTCTTATATCTGCCGAATTATTCTGGGACGTGATATGGTTCTGTGATGGGTTCGATATGACTATTGTGGCCCTTCGATGATGAAGTGAATATGTATTGACTAGTGCTTGCCGATGTGAAAATAAGTAGGGCTCGGTTCCCTTGGGTTGAAAATCCCTAAACCCCTGAGGACATCAATGAGGTAGGCTGTCTAGAGCCAGCAGTGAGTAACCCGAAAATCTAGATCTTGGCAAAGCACTGGTGATTCTGTGATATGATATGAATGGACATGTGGTCCAATTCTATTATGATATGATGATGATTTTTTATGGGCTGGATAATGTTATATTGTGATTATGTTCGACTTATTCTCTGGGGTGGTCAGGCCCATTCTTCTTCTTATGCTTATGGTTCGGCCTAGCTTCGGTATCTCTTGGGGGCGGTCAGGCCCATTGTTATTAATATTATTATGATTCGGTTTGGCCTTGGTATTATCTCGGTATAATGGTTGACACAAGGGAGGTAACCTGCATATGCACATGCATACATTATTTTATCGGTTCAGCCATGATTTATGATTAAATAGTTGATTACGTTTTGTACGTAATATTTCCTGTTATATCCCCCCTACTGAGCTATGAGCTCACCCCTTTTTATGTAAACAAATTCAGGTATACAGGAGACGGATACGATAGAAAAAGTGACTGGGTCGGGAACGAAATAGAGGACATCTGATACCGACTCATTTTTGTTGTGTTGGTGTGTACATGGCAAGCCACGGCTAGCCTGAGTTGTTGTTTATTTTGTAATACATGTTAACATAGCGTGTATGTCTTTCAAATTCTTTGTATGTGTGTAGATGTATATTACACTCATGTTTTATATTATTGTCCACGGCATGAGTATTAGGATTGTTTATTCCATACGATTTAATTTTCTTGGATTTATTGTTTCATTATTTATTTTAGACCTACTTTAGCTCGTCTAAGGTGGGTTAGTAACGCTCCAGGCCTTAATTACAGGTGTTATCCGACTAATTAAGGCGGGTATTACACCACCAGCCATGAATTTTTACTCCATTTTCAACTTTTAAACACACCAACACTCACTCATTTAACCATTATACACCCAAGAGAGAAAGAGGGGCTTGAGAGCTTGTTTGGTGGTGGATTTTGAGGGGTTTTAAGAGATTGCTTTAAATAATTCAAGAATCAAGGAGCTAATCCAACAAATTTCATCTCCTCCTTCATCATTTTCATCCTTGAACTCCATTGGAGCTTGGTGGAGCTTCTAGGGCTTGGTGTTCTTGAGGAGAGAGCTCAAGCTAGCCTTCAAATCCGTACTTCTAGCTACAAAGAGGTGGGAATCTAGTACTAAAATCTATTTTTAAACTTCTTATTAATACACTATGATTTCACCTCTTGTTCTTGCCAAAACCCTAACTATTCTAAATGGGTCCATGTGTGAATGATTGGGTTTTGTTAGTTTCATCAAATTGATGGTTCAAATAGTCCATATATGCTATAAATAGCTTAGTAGAACAATGATTTGGACTTAAATGTTTCGTCTACACAAAAACCCACTTGGACTACATGTTTTACTTGATAACTCTTAACATATGACTTAAAATATATCTTTGTGATGGAGACATAAATACAGGATCGTTTGATGTTGCGTATAAATTGAACAAAATATTTTACTAAAACCCTATAAGAATAAAAGGATTTCACCTTTATGGATCATGTAGAGGATCCATATGAGGAGACTAGGGTTTGAAAGCATCAGATTGCGATTTGGTCAGATTTTTTTAATTCTCGTTGGGCTGCAAAAATCGATTGTTTTCGCCACTGAGACGACTTATGATCGTCCTGATATTTTGCGCAATGATAATAACTTTGCGTTCCAAACAACATATCCAAAAATCAGCCTGATCCAACGGTGCGATCAAAAGTTACGATTGATTTACGACTGCAGTACCGAAAACCTAAATATCTTATATCGTATTCCTTCCGCCATCAAATCTTGCACCGAGTGTGGGTTACGATATCACCAAGATTTTCTCCTCTCTTAATAGAACAAACCCTAACTCATGAGAATTATTGTTATGATGAGAAGAGACAAGGCCGGCGTATATATAAGGCTACGATAGGGACCTTAAGGAGAAATAAGTGTTTGGACTTTCTATGGAAAGTTGGAATCCTAATTCCACTATGAATTAGTTCCTTCCATAAATTATAATTCACACCACTAAAGAATTATAATTGCACTCCCGTCCTTATCTCTTATTATATTTCGATCTCCTTATTATTAAATACTTATTATTCTCCCCACGTTAAGACTACAGATAACCATCATTTAAATTAAATTACTGACAATTATATTTAAATGACTTCTTAATCCTTGAGCCTACCACTTAACTTATTTGACATGTTGGATTAACATAATCCACCTATAGGGTTTGACATGATAAAAACTTATAAGCTTCTCAAAGGGCTATCATCAATCCCTATACCGGGACGTGAATTCCGTCAATAATTAATATTCATCATACATATAGTGTCATCATCCAATTCACGAAAATTATTGATCCATAAATGAATCTCACTCTTATTGAGTCAAAACAACAAACACTACATATATATGTCTATTAATTATTTCAAGATTAAGAGCATAAGTAATCATAATAACCATGGGATTTTAAATTGTTTTATATAGTCAGTATAAAAACAATTAACCCAAACTAATCCTATTCAATACACACAAAGTGTACTAGCACAACGAGTTAAAACTATATTGTTTCTTGTAGTTAAGATAAACTACTAAAACTTGTGCTACAATCTTACGATGGGTGTCCAATTCCATCTAAGACTGTGAACCATTAAATTTATATTACACAAGAACCGATGATATGATCTTCTGTGTATAAGCTATACTCTACACACCAAATCATCTACTATATGGAATAAAAGACACACACATGCACAATATTTAAATAAATAATATAATGCAACCATTGCCCATAAAGATTCTTATTAAAATAGCAAAACCGAGTTTATAACATATCCAAACCAACAACAAAATTATGACTTTTAGTATATCACTCTAACCATCTCCCACTTAGACTCAAAGCCATGTAGCTATGCATCTCACTCCCATTTCCTCAACGTGAACATTCTATGTGTTTTCCCTTTTTATGAA
This sequence comes from Lonicera japonica, assembly GCA_021464415.1. Classification (NCBI taxonomy): domain Eukaryota; kingdom Viridiplantae; phylum Streptophyta; class Magnoliopsida; order Dipsacales; family Caprifoliaceae; genus Lonicera; species Lonicera japonica. The sequence continues at coordinate 323,048 of JAKCWG010000735.1, forward strand.
TTCTCATCTTTTTAGAGTTCGCAACCGTTTCACTATTATCAAAATAAAGTGAAATAGTTGATTACACTGAAGGTGCCACATTTGGATTCATATAGAAGTTCCTAAGCCAAACTGCTGCCTTAGCTGCTTCTAAAGCAGCCACATATTTAGCTTTCATGGTGGAGTCAGCAATGCATGACTGCTTGACACTCCTCTAACTAATGACTCCACCTCTTAGAGTAAACACATAACCTAAAGTTGACTTTCTGGAATCCTAACATTTGACTAAAAATTATGGTCTGTGTATCCAACAGGTACAACTGTTTGCCTGGTAAACCAACATAAAATCTCAGGTCCTTTTAAGGTACTTAAGTATATGTTTTACCGCAGTTCAATGTTCTTTCCCTGGATTAAACTGATATTTGCTAACCATATCAACGGTAAAGTAGATGTCTGATCTAGTACACAATATAGCATACATGAGGCTTCTTACTGTCGAAGCATAAGGAACTGCCCTCATCATCTCTATCTCATCATTTGTCTTATGACACTGTTCTTGGATAGAGTGATTCCATTCCTAAAAGGGAGAAACCCTTTCTTGGAATCCTATATACTAAATCTGGCAAGAATTGTATCGATATAAGTACCATGCGATAAGCCCAACATCCTATTTTTTCGATCTTGCATAAGCTTAATACCAAGGATGTGACTGACTTTTCCCAAGTCCTTCATATCGAGTTGACTTGATAACCATACCCTCACTGAAGATAATATTTACATATCGCTTCCAATAAGTAAGATATTATCCACATACAATACCTGGAATACCACCACGCTTCCGTTGCCCCTTTTGTACACACAAGACTCATCTGAATATTGATCAAAATCAAAAGATTTGATTGCATGGTCAAAACAGATGTTCCTAGATATAGACACTTGCTTAAGCCCATAAATGGGCTTCTTGAGCTTGCACAACATGTGCTCTTGGCCCTTTGCTATGAATCCTTCTGGTTGCATCATATAGATGCTTTTATCAAGACTTCCATTAAGGAAACCTGTCTTGACATCCACTTGCCAAATCTCGTAATCAAGATAAGCCGCAATGGTTAAGAGAATCCGAATAGACTTTAGCATGGCTATCGGCGAAAAGGTTTCATCATAATCGATCCCCTTCTTTCTGAGTGAACCCTTTTAGTAACAAGCCTTGATTTAAGCCCGTCTAATGATCTCTATCTCTTATAGACCCACTTGTATTCGATAGGTTTTATCCCTTCGGGTGGTTTTACAAGATCCTACACTTTGTCAGAGTACATGGACTCCATTTCAGATTTCATAAACCTTTGCCATTTTTTTTGTATCTTTATCTTGAAGTAATTCATTGTAGTTAAAAATGGTTTGTTTCTTATTCATCAAGGACCTTGTCATAAGACTCTCGCAAGAACATAAAACGACCAGGTTGACGAACAACCCTCCCACTACAACGAGGCACTACTTGTGTTTATGTACATTGTGCAAATATTGAACATACTAACTCACTATCCACACGTTGTGTTGGTTCAAGAACCTATATATTAGTGATTTGTTCAAGATGTGCACAAGTATCGGTAATCCTCCCGCTATGACGAGGTAATGGAATGTCGATATCCATTTACTGTGGTATTTCCCCTTGTACTAAAGGTATAGACAAATTGTGCCCTGTTTTTCTCTCCTCTCATTTCCATTACAACAACACTACTCCTGAGCTTATGGTCTATGATATAAGCCTCTTCTAAGAATCTTGCATTGATAATAATAACATTATATTCTTGAGGATTATCAAATAAACCACGCTTGGTTCCTTTTGGATATGCAACAAAGAAACACATTTTCGTTCTTGATTCCAACTTATCCGCATTACCTTTCAGCACATGTGCTGGACTACCCCATACCCGAATATGCCACAGACTAGGCTTACGCCCTGTCCGCAATTCTATGGATGTAGTAGGTACTGACTTTGATGGTACCAAGTTCAGAATATATGCAGCTATTTCTAAAGCATATCCCCAAAAAGAATCAAGTAGGTCTGAATAATTCATCATAGATCTTACCATTTCTATAAGAATCTTATTCCTTCTTTCTGCTACACCATCATGATGTGGCATCCCCAGTGCAGACAACTGGGATTTAATCCCATTCTCTAATAAGTATTCCTTGAACTATCCCAAGAGGTATTCACTACCACGATCTAATCGTAGTGACTTGATACATTTTCCTAGACGCTTCTCCGTTTCTATCTTGAATTCTTTGAATTTTTCAAAGACTTTAGACTTATGTCGCATTAAGTAAATATATCTATACTTTAAATAATCATCTACAAATGTGATGAAATACTCAAAGCCTCCTCTAGTCTGGATATTCATGTGACCATACAAATCAGAGTGAACCAGTTTCAACTATTCTTTAGCGCTATAGCCTTTTGCCGAGAATGATCTCTTAGTCATTTTACCTTCTAAACATGATTCACAAAATGGAAGTGCCTCCACTTCCAATGAACCTAATGGTCCATTTTCGAACAGTTTTTGAATTCTTTTTAGATTAATATGACCAAGGCGTAAGTGCCAAAAATACATTTGGTTCATTTTGAAGGTTCCTTTCTCTTAATTGGTAAACTATTAATGCTATTCAATTCACTCGGTTGTAGTAATGACAAGTCATGATTATTAATGTAAAGATCAATCACTAATGTACCAGAACAAACGAACTATTTATTTTTTCTAATAATAACTGATTTATCATTAAAATAAACAAAATATTTGTCCTCAACCAATCTAGAAATATAAATCAAATTTCTTCTAATGGAAGATACATATAGACATTCCTTAATCATTAATATCCTATTCTGACTAGATTGAAGATAAATATCTTCTACTACAACTATTGCCACATTCGTAGCTGCCCATATGTAAATTTTCTCTATTTTTAAGTTGTCTAATTTCCTGGAACCCCTGCAAAGTATTGCAGACATGATTAGTGGCTCCCGAATCTACACACCAGGTACTGGTAGATCTGACCACTAAACTAAATACAACAACAAATAGATGAAATTTACATATGTTGTTATAATGGTTTAGGAAAATGGGACAATCTTTCTTTAAATGCACTTTCTACTGACAGTGAAAACACTGGCCCATAGGCTTTTTCACTCCTCATAGAAATTCAACGAATGTTGCACGCACTGCTCCTTGTGGGACTGCAGCTTATGCATTCTTCTTTTTCCTTTCTTGCTTTTGGGCATAGAAGTTGAAGCTTTCTCAGCCACTAGAGTACTAGCCAGCTTACCAAGGAGTTCCTCAGCTGCTTGGAATTCTTTAAGAAGTTCCAACAATGAATAAAGCTTATTCATGTTGTAATTCTGTCAGAATCCCTTAAATAAGTCCACCAGCGACTGGAGAACGATATCGACCTGAGTTTCCCCATCGATTTCAGCTCCAAAGATCTCTTAGTTCATTCAGAAGACTGATCATCTTCAAAATAAGATCCTTAACTCGGGTTACTTCAGCAATAGTCGTGTCCATGAGGCCTTTCATCGAAACCTACATTGCGGCATGATCCTGATCCCCATAAATATCTTTGAGGTTCAGCATTATGTCGTAGGCGGTGGCAAAAGGCTAATGCTAATGTTGTAGCACATTTGACAAAAATGCCATGTAAAACCACGCCATCTCATCAGCCTTTTTCCACCTCCGGCAAGCCTGGGTTTCCTCATCGATCGCCCCCTTACCAGGTTATGCTGGACAAGACTCAGTGAGCACAAACTTATACTCTTTAACAGTAAGTACAATGTTCAAGTTCCCTTTTTCAGTCAATATAATTGGGTCCAATCAATTTGTTTTAGTTGAGAATAATTAAAAGTGGATAGAAAACGTTTACCATTTTAAAACATGAGAATCAGAATCACATATAAATTTTGATGGACAATAATAACTTTGAACACATATTTTAAATATGGTACCCTCTACCATTTCAAAAGGCGTTCACCAGCAGCCTAAGACTTTGAACAATATGCCTCGTTAGTGAGGTCATATATTATTCTTTATTTTTTAGACAGATGTAAACCAATTAAATTTTACTATCTAGATAATGCCTTATTGTCAAGCAATACATACTATCTAGGCAATCCTTTATTGTCAAGTAAAATTTAAATAGCCGACTTCCTTTGGTCCTACAAATAATAGTAGAGACTCAGTTGGAGAGCATACTATTATTTATATCTAAGTGTATGCCATCATTTAATTTAGTCCAATAATTCTGCAATTTATTCTTTCCGATATGGAGGTGAGCACTAAAACCCACACGAAAAATAAATCACATTATTTAAAATTATCAGTCAATGAAATTTGTACAATGATTCCGCAATCTATTCTTTCCGATATAGAAGTGAGCACTATAACACACACGAAGAATAAATTACATCATCTACAAACCAATGATGGAGACCGTGAGATTTTTATGTAAAAAAATCCCTCACCCACTTAGTATTTAAAACATTATTTTATGAGGGTTAAGAAAATTTTATATTAAATTCTAGTCAACTAAAATACAAGGGTATGAAATATAAAAGACACGTGCAATAAAATTATTTTGCTGCTTTTTTTAAGAAAAACTTATATTTTTCAATTACGTAAAATTTATATTTATATACCCTTTTTTAATTTGACAAGAACTAAACATAAAATAAAAGGTGATCTAGGTATGGTCATGTATTCATGTTGTCCAAAATTATAAGGAAACCTAATAATTAAACACATATGACCATCACACAATCACACAAAGCATTAAACCATTCAATAATAAGAATAATTAAATTCTTGCTATTATGGTCCAAACTTCACCATCCCTAGTCCGTTAGAAACCTGTAACGACCTATGTCGCCACTTCATTGATTATGTTGGGAATCAACCTTGGTGGAAAAGCCTTCTTCAACGTTCTTCGTTAAAGAAACTGCAATCTTAGATACAACTATGCCTCTATTTAAGGAGTTCACACATAAACTATTATATCTAAATTGTAAATAAAATTACATAAATCCTATGCCTCCTTTTTAAAGAGTTCACAAATCTGATCTAAATTTAATTTACAACCATGAATAAAACTTAAATCATCTTGCACATTAAAATTAACCACGAATAAAAACACCGTGGGATCCAATCACATAAAACATAATTATGTTACCATAATAGCGGGACAAGAATACTGCAAAATAAGGGTTAACGAGTTCTACGTTCTATCCAACAATAACATGCATGAATAGATTTAACTGGACAATATGATTAGTTCAATCCGTACGCAGTATCAAAGAAAACCAATCGCTCTGATCCCAATTGATAGAGACATAAATACGGGCTCGTTTGATGTTGCGTACAGATTGAACAAAAATACTTTTGCTAAAAACCTATAAGAATAAAGGGATTTCACCTTTGTGGATCATGTAGAGGATCCATATGAGGAGACTAGGGTTTGAAAGCATCAGATTGTGATTTAGTCAGATTTTTTTAATTCTCACTGGGCTACGAAAATTAATTGTTTTCGCCACCGAAATGACTTCTGATCGTCCTGATTATTTGCAATATAATAGTAACTTTGCGTTCCAAACGACAAATCCAAAAATCAGCCCGATCCAACGGTGCGATCAAAAGTTACGATTGATTTACAACTGCAGTACCGAAAACCTAAAGATCTTCTATCGTATTCCTTCCGCCATTAAATCTTGCACCAAGTGTGGGCTACGGTATTGTGAGAATCCGCAAATACGACTCCTGGGTCTCGTCCCCGTTCGTTGGGCGTCTGAAGCGTCGGAATAGATTACGTCGTTCCATTTGCTTCGATAATTCATATCGGGTGTCCCTATGTCTATTCTAGATGCAAAGGGGTTCGTTCAGAGTCGCCAGTACGTTTTACGAGAAAACGGACAAAATAGTTGTGTAAGAGGAAATGCTATAGATAAGCCTTTCTTTACACGTTTGTCTACGAAACTAGGATTCTATAGGGTTCGGGAACTATATTACGGTTTAGGAAGGTGTTAAGCACCCATTCCGCCCTTTCGGTCTCTAGTGGTCTTATATGTTTATTCTATGTTGAAAAACTTGGATGCTTTTACTGACAGCCTACTACTTTTCAAATGAAAACCCTAATTTCTGGAGGTAAACGGGAAAGGGATAGAAACCTTTGTGTTCCGAGATCCGATGTTTTTATTATTGAAAGATGTAAATACAAATGACAAAACCTTTTATTTTGAAAAAGTATCCTGTATTATTTCCTCAGATAATGACGGTTTTCTCGTGTTGTGATTACTTTCGTAAAAAGTTCGGATTTTGTATCGGGACTAATTTAATATGGAATTAGAACTCTTTGAGGAGAGTTATCACACACGTCGCAGTCTATAGAAAAGACAGGATATGTTGATTTTAATTCCTAGATAAGTCTTATTGGTCCGGGTTTTGAAAACATAATTTTATCCGGATGATAATATACTTACACTTCTAATTTTGCAAACGGTTTTATCAGGGTCTTTTGTTTTGAATACGATAGACTATTTATAACTTGGCAATAAGTTTATTCAAATAAAACGTGGATAACACAACATAAATAAAACAAGTACACAGATGAACCTGATTTTCGAGCGCGTTAGGAATCTAGCACAACCATGTTGCCACTTCACTTACTAGGATGGGGATCGACCTGACCGGTCAGGTCGCGGGGTGCGGGGCAGCGCCCCGTTAGAAAAATTGAGTTTTAAACAAGTCTACAATAAAACTAATATACAAATATCTTATTTAATTACTATAAGAGACTTTTGTTATCTTCCTGATGAGAATAATAATAAGAAAGAAAATATAATACGGCAGAGAGATCTCCGGCGATAATAATCTTCTCCTTCTTCAGATATTTTCGAGAATTCGATTCCCGAGATCGGACACGTCGAGTGTCGAGAATAGATTCGATAATTCTTCAGAAATAAAACGATAATCGAAAATGCTTGACGAACGATCAAAAAATCAGATCATAAACTTTGCTGCCAAACTGCTCTAAAACTGCTATTTTTTGCTCTGTTTTTGGTGTTTTATTGCTGTCCAACTTGTTGTCTAGAACCCATGGGGGTGCTGGCCTATTTATAGTGACGAAAATGTGCATGCCGCGCGACATTTTGGTGTATGTCGCGCGACATACTTGACTGTCGCTTGACATTCTACTTTAATGATGATTCTAACTCACTGATGAGTCAGAAAGTGGAGTGGTGGGGGCATTTGTCGCGCGACATGTCCCTATAGGGGGTGATTGTCGGGCGACATACTGCTTTTAATGATGATTCTAACTCACTGATGAGTCAGAAAGTGGAGTGGTGGGGTGATTGTCGCGCGACATGTCCCTGTAAAGGGGATTGTCACGCGACATACCGCTTTGTCGTGCGACATTTCACTTTTAAAACATGTTTGTTTAGCCAGCAAACTCTTCAGGGCAGTTCCGGGTGTTCGGGTGAGTCCTGGACTAAAAAAACAATACTTTTGAAGGTCTTTAGGGTTCTTGCGGGGGTCACGGATCGGGGTGTCTACAGGTATCACCAAGATTTTCTCATCTCTCAATAGAACAAACCCTAACTCATGAGAATTATTGTTATGATGAGAAGAGACAAGGTCGGCGTATATATAAGGCTACGATAGGGATCTTAAGGAGAAAATAAGTGTTTGGGCTTCCTATGGAAAGTTGGAATCTTAATTCCACTATGAATTAGTTCCTTCCATAAATTATAATTCACACCACTAAAGAATTATAATTGCACTCCCGTCCTTATCTCAAAATTATATTTCGAGTTCCTTATTATTAAATACTTATTATTCTATCCACGTTCAGATTACAGATAGCCGTCATTTAAATTAAATTACTGACAATTATATTTAAATGACTTCTTAATCCTTGAGCCTACCACTTAACTTATTTGACATGTCGGATTAACATAATCCACCTGCAGGGTTTGACATGATCAAAACTTATAAGCTTCTCAAGGGGCTATCATCAATCCCTATACCGGGATGTGGATTCCGTCAATAATTAATATTCATCATACATATAGTGCCATCATCCAATTCACGAAGATTATTGATCCATAAATGAATCTCACTTTTAATGAGTTAAAACAACAAACACTACATATATATGTCTATTAATTATTTCAAGATTAAGAGCATAAATAATCATAATAACCATGGGATTTTAAATTGTTTTATATAGTCATTATAAAAACAATTAACCCAAACTAATCCTATTCAATACACACAAAGTGTACTAGCACAACGAGTTAAAACTATACCGTTTCCTGTAGTTAAGATAAACTACTAAAACTTGTGCTACAATCCTACGATGGGTGTCCAATTTCATCTAAGACTGTGAACCATTAAACTTATATTCCACAAGAACCGATGATATGATCTTCTGTATGTAAGCTATACTCTACACACCAAATCATCTACTATATGGAATAAAAGACACACACATGCATAATATTTAAATAAATAATATAATGCAACCATTGTCCATAAAGATTCTCATTAAAATAGTAAAACCGAGTTTATAACATATCCAAACCAACAACAAAATTATGGCTTTTAGTATATCACTCTAACACTTTGTTGGTCCTTGTGGTAGGATTCCATCTCTATATTCATGATAGTGATTAATTATGCTTGTTAAAAATGCTTTTACTATAAATCTCCATATTGGCCAAATTATGAAAAGAAAATGCATATGAAAGTTGAGATGCTTGTATAGATGGGTTTCAAATAGTCTATATATGGAACAAAACACATATTTCAACAAAGAATGGAAGCTATTTATTTGATTCGCATAAAACCCACTTAGAACCACTTATTTGTAAGTAAATTTTACTATATTGTTGAAAGTTAACTTCAAGGGTTCAAGTGGTTGATTTTAAATTATAGAATGCTTGTATATGGGTGGTGATACTAGTCTAAATTGTTGGAACAAGATTTCCCTTGTTGATTATATGATTGACGTTTTATGCGATCAACAAAGCTATTCATTGGCATAATTATTACTTACATGAACCGGTTAATACGTTGTTAAGATCATATATTGGCACTAGTCCATGATGGCCCCAGGTTGGTCTTTAAAGATTGAGACCTTAAGTTAGGACAGAGCGCCCATGGGTGTAGGACCCGAAACCGTGCACGGAAACTAACGGGAGGCCCTACTGCCGCGTGAGTGAAAGGCCATGAAATGCAGACCTGGTTGACGCTCGGATAGTTTCGAGAAATTACTAGATTTTGGCTCGAGATTTATAATGTGAGATGAATGTACGATTAATTGTGCCATTGGTTTTACTTAGTATCTGTTATACATTATCCCTGGATTTTAAATAGTATTTTAATAAAATGCAAAGGGGTTTTCTATAACTATTAGATATATGATTGAATGGTTTATTTTAAGCTGGTACAAAGGATTTATGAATCTTATTAATACAATATGATTCCCACTGAGTCCTTTTGACTCACCCACCTATTTTCCAAATAGTTCTTTTGCAGGATCTTCTGGGAAAGGGAAAAGAGAGGACGCTACATCTTAAATTGGCTCAGTACCATTGTTTGGTAGTAAGGTTCTTTATAATAAAAGGACCACCATGCATGTAGTATAGTCATCAGTGTATATGTTATTCAAGTATAAGACTCATGTACTATCATTCTAGAGATTGTTTATATTGTATGCGTTGTGGAGATTGGAAATTTTGCACTTGGGACCTCGTTGGAGGCTTAGCTGTTGAACTGTATTATTTCTCGTTCTTTTGTGGATAAATTTGATGAAATGGAAAATGTTCTTATTATTTAGATAGTGGATTTTTACGTTTTTACATAGGGATTATGTCTAGTTAACCCTCCGTCGGAGTAAGGCACCCGTGACAAACTGGGTCCCAGAGGATAGATCATCTTAACAGGTTTCGAGGCATTACAAGTTAGAGTAGATTAGGAGATTCGATTCCATATTGAACTTGTTCATCTTATCGCATCGATAATTGAGAAAAACTTGAGACATCGGTTTTGGTTTTTGGTGTAGTAGTAGAGGGATTATTGGATTATATTATAGTCAACCGTAGCGTAACGGATGACTATATTATAAATCATTAGTCATCTACCGCTAACTGGAACTGAAATGCAGAGATTAGATGAGTTCCACCCAAAATGTCCATTCCTTTTATTCCTCGAATTTTCGCCTTATTTTCCAATCCGATTTATTTTATTACGTTGTCACGTTGAACTCATCAAAATTTGGAGGATAGTTATGATATTACTAGCAGTGTCAATTTCATCCGCACCAGAGTTCCAGAGACACTATAAACAATGACGAGGATTTGGTGATCTTCTAGCGTAACCCTTAAGGAATAGAGAGCAGTGAAGTTCATTACCTTAATGAGTTTAACCGTTCACCACCACCACAACTTAACGGGTGAGCTGAACTTAAAGCTATTAAAGGGTGGCTTTCTCACAGTGACTTCGAACTTAGGATTTTGCGGGTTTCTGAGCGTAAGGGGGGCTAGTTCCACTTCATTAGAACTCAAGAGTATTATATTGCTTTAGTAGGGGTCCAATGATGGTCCTAACGTAAATGCTAGGAAGACTAAGTTTAAGTAGGTCCTTCTGCGATAGATACGCATTTAATGCTTACGGTAAAGCAGGAAGGGATGAGTTTATTAACCTGACTCAGAGTAAGAAACTCCGCTTAAATCCAAAATCCTCTAGGGGAAACAACGCTATCAGTGGTGGAAGCGGTGGGCCATGCACTAAGTAACCCGATTGTGAGAATCAGAACCAATGTAGTAAGAATGGCCCAAACCTTGGTGGGAGAGGAGATGCGAACCAGGAATGGCGAGCGTGAGTAAGACGGAAGTAACAGTAATGGTTGGTCAAGTAGGCCTTTGATGCCATTCATTCCAATCATTACACTAAGATCTAACCCCAAATAAAAGCCAATGTCAAGAGACTTCCACACCCAATAATATCAATCTACTTATCGCCTAAGATTAGCCATAAGACTAGGGGAGCTAAGGTGGATAAGTTCTTAATTCAACTCCGAGAGCGGATTAAGGAAATTATACGACAATAAAAGATAATCTTGTCCTTTTATGTTGTGATTAAAGTTTTATTTATAGTGGGTGCATCGCATTCCCTCATTTCTATTGCATGTGTTGTAAGACTGGGTTTGAACCTGAAGAAGCTTAAATCTCCCATTAGTATAGAGATGCCAGCGAGTGATAGTACCTACTTGAACTGATATTACACCTAATTGTTGGGCTCTAGCAGAACATAGCAAGCTTAAGACTTAGCTAGATGATCTTTTGCCCAAAGAATCCTCTTGACACATCGCAATTCCATAAAGAACACTTGTTTCAATTGCTAGAAAAGAGAGAAAGGTTACCCCGTCTCTGTGTTGGTCACCGTCAATTTAAGCAAGTTATGAACAACAACTAGTATTTCTTGCACATAGACGATCTGTTGACCAGCTTCAGAACGTTCATTCTTCTAAGATCGATTTGCCATCAAATTATCATCAATTGCGTATTTATGAGACAGATAACCCCAAAACAGCAGTGTCTCGCATTCCTTGTAGCTATAGAGAATTCTTGGTTAATCCATTTGGGCTAACCAATGCATTTATCGTTTTAATGGACTTTATATATAATTATCCTCATGATCATTAGGACAATAGCACCTAAGTAACCATATTGTGGACAGGATAAAGTACATTGATGAACAGTCCTAATATGATAGGTGTGGAGAAGTTAAGAAAGTCGAATTTATGAAAATTGCTCTAGATGGTAAGATATCCAATTATATGCTCATCCTCATTTTGCAGAACTATTAAGATCCTCATATTACAGTTTGGATGCCGATGAGAATGACCGGAATCTTGTGACGTGTCCGAACATTTGAAACTGGACTAGGAGAAAAACTTGGATCTTCTTAATATGTCTTTTCCTTTATATATCTAAGATGTATGTAGTTCATAAGAATAGGAGTAAATGGCTTATGGTGGAATTCCTTTGATAAATCGATCGTAGTGAGACGTGCATTCGTCTTATTTCACCCCACGATAAGGAACAAAATCTGTAACAACTTAGGGTATAGTTTACACTCCTTCCGGCGGAGGGAAAATTTATCAAAGTGCATAGCGAAAGGGAAATACTTACTAAATCCATATTTGATTCAACTCTTTAGTTAACGGACCAATAGATTTGACTTAAAATTTATTTTGCGTGTATTCAACATGATCGATTTGAGCTGAACAATGACCATTGATTGATCCCCGAAGTTAACATTTGTGCATTGGTTTTATTGGGGAGAAGTTGGTAAAGTTATGACCCTTCTCCTGCCCAAATCCTTATTTTTTAGGAAATGCAGATAGAAAGATGATTGAACCTCATTAGAGCGGCCAACATTTTTATATTCTAATTCTTGGTATCGGGTGCCCCACCTTATAAGTTTATAGGCTAACATCGTGATTCATATATGATTATCTTCCTTTTCTTTAAAAGTGTTGAAAAGACCATAGGGGTACTCTAAGTTCGGACTATCCGATTTATACAAGTTAGTGACCAATCCTCTAAGGAGGGGAGTGATTCGATTTTGTAAAGTGGATCTTGTCTCCTCTGAACTCTTTGTCGAAACTTATTCAGACTTGTGGATTAGCGGATTCAATGCAACTTTTCTACTCACTATGACTTTGTTTATCATAATTGTATCCCTAGGATATATTCGAGACGGAAACCTTAAAAGAGGTTGAAATAAAAGGATGACATGTTTAACGCATACAACCTACTCTGCTTGTTATGAGTGAAGGGTGAATCCCAAGTTTCTTTTCTATTTAGTGCGGTTTCATAATATAACATCTTTTTTAGCATATGATCTAAACCACGAGACTTTGACTAGATATCTTCTAATAGTGCCGTATTGATCAAGTTTGAATTATAATGGGTCCTTGTGGATAGCAAATCCAATTCATTATGTTTGATGACTAGATAGTGTTGGGCATAGCAATATAATCTGGACCAGTTATATGTGATGTGAAGAAAAATTTTGCAATGGATACATGCTCATGTATGAGAAATTGTTAACCTAGATAATTATGTGATTAGTATAGTTCTTCATTTCTCGTTGATGACCCTCTTACTTAAATTCTCAATTGATTGTGTCACCATGTGAGAAGGATGAAGTGCAATTCGAATGGTAAATTCGGAATTCAAGACTCTGTCTTTGTAATTGAACAGTGATACCCCTTCATTTCTTTTGATTCCAAAGGATAAGGTACATCATTGGACATATAGCACTGAAAGAGAGTCACAGCCTATCCAATCTAGAAAATTGCTTATGATGCGTATTCTTGGTGAAGTGAACACAATGACGGTAAAGTGCGCATTGAGAATTAATTATGTTTAACCTGGAACGTTATGTGAATGTTTGTTAGATCTTTTAAACTTGCATCTCAATTTCTTAACACTCTTTAAGTACCTAAGAAGTTGCTTCAGAATCGTACTTAGAAGGCCATGTGTGCTCAGGAATCCACCCATCGTTCATTTTTAGGAAAAGCGGATATTCATCAATCCTCGATTTGATGATTGCTCTGGTCGTAGACCTTTCCATGTAAATTTTGAGGACGAAATTTCTTAAGGAGGGGAGATTGTAATACCCCGTTCCTTTATTTTTGAGCGAATCTTTCTCTTAAGCCGGTTAAGGCTAGATCTCTGTTAAGGAGTGAACATCGAATTTTGAACCCCTCGTATTCAACCCGACACTTGTAGAATTTCATATTAGGTATATCAAGTTTGTGGGAACAATCATTTCGTTATTCGGGTGGCCCGAATCAGAAATGGGAAGTTAATCGCGCATTTTGAGAGGCCATAACTTCTTCATCCGATGTCTAAATGACTCCTTTTTTGTGGCCACGTCTTCATTTCATTCTCCTCTACGACTTTCATGTTTTGATGGAAATCATTTTATGCTCCACGTTGATCAAAACATTGTGCGAATTAGCCGATCGCTAATCTGATAGTATTGTAACACGGTGGCAGACTGTTGTGTTCTACGATTTTCTGGGATTAATCAATCCAGAATTTGGAAAAACTTCCTCTTTTAAAGTTGTATATCTTTGAATCATCTTTCCGTGGACATAAAGATCACCTCAATCGGAGTCCCGGGCGAAACGTTATGGCCAAATTACAAATAGTGCTTCGAATCCACTTGTGCAACAAGTGCTCGATCGATCCAACTCCACCAGCAACGGATTTTTACTCCATTTTCACCTTTAAACACACCAACAATCACTCATTCAACCATTATACACCCAAGAGAGAGAGAGATGGGCTTGAAAGCTTGTTTGGTGGTGGATTTTGAGGGGTTTTAAGAGATTGCTTCAAATAATTCAAGAATCAAGGAGCTAATCCAACAAATTTCATCTCCTCCTTCATCATCTTCTTCCTTGAACTCCATTGGAGCTTGGTGGAGCTTCTAGGGCTTGGTGTTCTTGAGGATAGAGCTCAAGCTAGCCTTTAAATCCGCACTTTTAGCTACAAAGAGGTGGGAATCTAGTACTAAAACCTATTTTTAAACTTCTTATTAATACACTATGATTTCACCTCTTGTTCTTGCCAAAACCCTAACTATTGTAAATGGGTCTATGTGTGAATGATTGGGTTTTGTTAGTTTCATCAAATTGATGGTTCAAATAGTCCATATATGCTATAAATAGCTTATTAAAACAATGATTTGGACTTATATGTTTCGTCTACACAAAAACCCACTTGGACTACATGTTTTACTTGATAACTCTTAACATATGACTGAAAATATATCTTTGTTGGTCCATGTGGTAGGATTCCATCTTGATATTAATGATAGTGATTAATTATACTTGTTAGAAATGTTTTTACTATAAATCCCCATATTGGCCAAGTTATGAAAAGAAAATGCATATGAAAGTTGAGATGCTTGTATAGATGGGTTTCAAATAGTCTATATATGGAACAAAACACACATTTCAACAAAGAATGGAAGCTATTTATTTGATTCGCATAAAACCCACTTACAACCCATTATTTGCAAGTAAATTTTACTATATTGTTGAAAGTTAACTTCAAGGGTTCAAGTGGTGGATTTTAAATTATAGAATGCTTGTATATGGGTGGTGATACTAGTCTAAATTGTTGGAACAAGATTTCCCTTGTTGATTATATGATTGAGGTTTTATGCGATTAACAAAGCTATTCATATGGCACAATTACTACTTACATGATCTGGTTAATATGTTGTTAAGATCATATGTTGGCACTAGTCCATGATGGCCCCAGGTTGGTCTTTAAAGATTGAGACCTTAAGTTAGGACAGAGCGCCCATGGGTGTAAAACCCGAAATCGTGCACGGAAACTAACAGGAGGCCCTACTACCGCGTGGGTGAAAGGCCACGAAATGCAGACCTGGTTGACGCTTGGATAGTTTTCAGAAATTACGAGATTTCAGCTCGAGATTTATAATGTGAGATGAATGTACGATTAATTGTGCCATTGGTTTTACTTAGTATTAGTTATACATTATCCCTGGATTTTAAATAGTATTTTAATAAAACGCAAAAGGGTTTTCTATAACTATTAGATATATGATTGAATGGTTTATTTTAAGCTACTACAAAGGATTCATGAATCTTATTGTCATATTAAATTTACTATATGATTCCCACTGAGTCCTTTTGACTCACCCCCACCTATTTTCCAAAATTTTCTTTTGCAGGATCTTCTGGGAAAGGAAAGAGAGAGGACGCTACATCTTAGATTGGCTCAATACCATTGTTTGGTAGTAAGGTCCTTTATAATAAAATGACCACCGTGCATGTAGTATAGTCATCAATGTATATGCTATTCAAGTATAGGACTCATGTACTATCATTCTAGAGATTGTTTATATTATATGCATTGTGGAGATTGAAAATTTTGTACTTGGGACCTCGTTGGAGGCTTAGCTACTGTATTATATCACGTTTTTTGTGGACAGATTTTATGAAATGAAAAATGTTCTTATCATTTAGATAGTGGATTTTTATGTTTTTACACAGGGATTATGTCTAGTTAACCCATCGTCGGCGTACGGCACCCATGACAAACTGGGTCCCAGAGAAGAGATCCTCTTAACGGGATTCGGGGCGTTACACTGGTCACATGCGTAGACCTAAAATGACTAATATGACACGCTGTAAAATGACTAATGTGACACGCTGCAATTGTTGGATCAACCAAATATAGTCACAGCGGTTGGAGCCGCTATAATTAGGTATAGTTACTAATTGTGGGTTGGAGCCCCAATTGATTCAGGGTTGTAGGCCTATACTATGCGGTTGTAGCCACCTGTTTATGTTATCATATTGATGTATATTGCCTTCTCGCGAATAAGTATTCGTTGTCCTGCGTTTAATAGCTTCCCAGGCTTGCATATTAGTTTGTGTGGCTCTATCAACGGAACTGTGTGTCTCAGGAAGTATTGGCCCTACCCTTAGGTGAAAGATCCTAAGGTAATTCCATCCTCGAAAGAACTTGCTTGTACGAATGTTCTTCTTGTTAACTATTTGGAGCTTAGTCCCCAGAAAAATGTCTTATGTGGGTTTAAATCCAAATGAATTACAAGTTAAAACCCAGTCCCTTGGCATTTTGCTCACTTGGAGGAGACATGATTAGTTTAGAGCTTGGGATCCTTCAGGAACCAATGCTTTGGGTCTAGTTATCACGGGGTGTAAGCTTGAGACTTTATGCTATAGATATGAGGATATTGACCCTTACTTGATTATTATTATGATTATTGTTGCCATTATATCTCTAGTTGCTAATATAAACTTCCCATATGATATTTTTGTTGACCTAAGTAATTGTCGATGGACTAGTGTGGCCCTTTGATGTATAGGGCCGGATTGTATGACGAACACAAAGACAACGTGATTGAAGTGGCTATACTACATTAGAGAACTTAAAGTAAATTATTAATGAGTTAATAAAGTGGCTCGTTTCCATAATATACTAAATGAGGGGCATTGTGGATGTGGACTAGTATTGTAGAAAGTAATAATTGCCATAGCATAATGAACCTTAGGAAGCTATAATGATCTTAGTTACATGAAACACATAAAGTAGACTACCTCATTAAACCATGAATTTCATGGATATAAGTCATAAGTGGACTGAAAAGGTAAGACAAACTTAGTTTGTTCAAGTAGCTTCCAAATACTAAGATGGGTATCCTAGCAGTTAGGTTCGACATGCTGTGTGTGCTTTGCATTGCACTATTTATATATATTGACCATTACTAATATATAAATTCTTATTTTTGTACAAAATACTCACGCATGTTCCTCTCAACGTGTATATAAAACTTATATTAGTTCCCACTGAGCCCGGTTTTGGCTCAATCCCGTTTTCAAATAGTTTTGCAGTTAGAATCTCGGGTGGCGCGTGATTCTCCATTCTAGATACCTCTGAAGTACCGACTATTTCTAATCCTTATAATAAGTATTAAGTTGTTTGTAAATTTGATTTATTTGTAAATGTATATGTGTACAAACCCTTTAAATAAAGAACTAGACTTTGGATTTGATGTGCTCTATATTTCAAATGGAATTTTGGTAAAATGTTTTATATGTGGAGTTGGTTTATATTGTTATTGAATGATAAAAGTTTGTATAAAATTTGTATTACTATTCACAAGTTGGTATATTGAGAAAACGAACTCCACATGCTGGAATCTTTTAAAAAAAGGTTTTAAACACAATGTTGTTTTAACTACGATATTATAAGAAAATATTTTTTGAGGTTGTATTTTTCATACGTTTCACCCGCCATTGACGTACGGCACCATGATTAACCGCGTCCTTGAGGACTAACCTCTTAACGGGATTCAGGGCGCAACAGTTTTAACGAATAATTATTGTCCGGCATTGAAAATATGATTGGAATTCAGATGATGATAATGATATTTGTATTTTGATACTACATCTATGAGAGACTGAAAACTGAATTTTCTAACAGCCAATAAATATAAAACTATAGTTTTTGAAGTATAATTATTGTATATAGTTTATCCGTTTACTCCAACATCTCAATTAGTATAATCCGAATACTATTATATTAAAAAGATGATTTGAATCGAATATAAGTATATTTGTTTTTGAATGATCATAAGATGAACCACTCGTTGGGTTATACAAACTATATATAGCCATAACTCATTCAAAATTTAGCAATATATTATATAACACATAAGATGCATACTGTAGGCACAAGTTTAAATAAATTAAAATGATCAGTTTGCATGATGCAAATACATCCGCTCATTTTGATTATCTTGTTGATTCACAAAAGCTTCATGAAAACCAATAGCATAACCATTTTATTTTATTTAAAGGACATATATGTATGTAGAGACCCCACTCTAAAGATGACATCTCTGACTCAATATAATATGTCATTATCTCTACCAAGCTACTTGAAAAAAAATCATACGTTTATCTCTCAATACGGATGGTCCTTATGTTTCATAAGTGATAACTTTTTCGTTACAGCGGTTTGTATATATCTATATGTGGGTGTGCGTATTTCATTTGGTTAATGTAAATTGTTTCATGTCGGCAAATAATCAACTTAGTGGAACTATTCATTTGGGCATATATTTATAATACTATCATTAATTATTGGAATGTCATTTAACACCATCTCACATTATAATAATTTATATTCTTAAATTTAGAGTTCTCGATTAAGGTGCTTTTCCTCTAAAAGATAATTAAGAATGACCAAAATAACTAAAATAAAAAATATTATAGAAGTATCAACTATTAGACGTTTGGGACATCAAAAAGTAGTAATTAAGCATGTATTCATGGGGAGATGACTAACATTTATGCTGAAGATAATGATTTGTCTCAACGGCTATAAAGTTGTGCGGACAAAGGTGTTGACATCTTAGATATTGATCTCCACTCCATGATTCTAGCCCTAATTCTTGAAAACAAATGTGAACATTTCCATAATTATAAGGTCTGCAAGATATTTCAGATGTTAATTGGTATTGGTTAGACTGAAGAATCCTTTTAGAGAAAATAATAGAGCAATTGATTGGCTTGTAAACTTAGGATATTCAACAGGAGAGTTTCGATATATTTTTTTATACAAAGCGATAATTTTACAAGATGACATGTATATATATTTACCATACAATTTACTTCATACAAATACAAATGCACAACCACCACAATGGGTAGAGATACAATTGCAGCAATAAATTTAGGCTAACAAAGAGTTCGACAACTACGTTAATGTGGGTTGAACATAGGAACTAAATGATGAGCCTGAGGATAGCACACGAGCTGGATCATGGAGTGAAGACTATGCAGATCCCATCCGGGTTCCAAGTGGTCCAATCACCCGAGCTAGAGCTAAGAAGATCAAGGAAGCACTCATGATCGTGGTCCAAGAGTTGATGAATAAAGCTGGAGCTTGGAGAAGTATTCAAGGAGATGGAGAACGAGAATGGAGAATAATGCTTAGCCAAGAAGACGTAGAATAATTAGGCCTTTTTATTATTGTTTTATTTATTTGCAACATTTAAATGCCCAAGGATTATGTATAATTAGTATTTAGAGTGATGGGCCTGCTAAGAGTGTGTTTTGGGCTTGTTTAGAGTTTCTCATTATTTTGTTGCCTTAGAATTGGGCTTGTTTTATTATTTTCGTTTTTAGGGTTTGTTTAGGGTTTCATTAGGGTTTTCTTGTTCTCCTCCTATTTAAAGGAGGCAGCTCTATTGTATGAGGCAGCCTTGTTTTATCAATACGAATTTGAGAGTGTTTTTCACCTCTTGTGTTCTAAGAACACCTCGAACAGCCAGAATTTAATTCTTGTTGTTCTTCGGCTTATCAATCAATTAATCCGTCAATTGATTGTTTGTCTTCGACTATACCAAGGTTCATTCTCATTTTAGGGATTGGGTCGAGGTTCCACCTCCATCATCTTCGCGTGATTCCAAGATTCTTACGTATTCAACGTCAAGGATCGCGGATTCGTCATATTGGATAGAAATACGGTCGTGATTCACATCATTGGTATCAGAGCGATTCTTTCTATCCAGGTTTTCTTTTTTTACGTGTTCTAGCTATTACGAATCTGTTCCTATTATTGCAGATCTGTTCTTGCTATTTCCAGATCTGTTCTTGTTCTTAAGAATCTATTCCTACTTTTGATAATCTGTTCTTGCTATTTACGGATCTGCTCTTGTTCAAAAAAATAAATAAATCTGTTCCTACCTTTGATAATCTGTTCTTGCTAAGTAACTCTCGAATCTGCTTATATATCTATATACTACGGATCTGCTTGTCTTGTTTCAACGGAGTTATTCAAAGTCGAAATCTTCAATTTCATTGTTGAACCATATTAGCGAATCTGTCCATTCATAATCTGTCCAGATTAAAGTGGTGTTCGATTTGTTGTTTGCGAAAATCTCTAGTTGCTATTCTCTTGATTCCTAGTTAACTTGATATTGCGGTGGCTTTTGATAGTTGAGGCGGCTGGTATTACAAACATCATAAAACCCTAGACTTGACTTTATTTCTAGGTTTTGATAGTTGTGGCGGCTGGACTTTATTTCTAGGTTTTGATGGTTGTGGCAGCTAGTATTGATATCAAACCCTAGACTTGACTTTATTTCTAGGTTTTGATAATTGTGGCGGCTGGACTTTATTTGTAGGTTTTGATAGTTGTGGCGGCTGGTATTGATATAAAACCCTAGTAGACTTGTGATTCTAGGGCAGAAAAAAAAAAGTACAAAAAATTCCGAATTTTCACTTTATTTCTTTTAGCATTCAGATTCTATAGGTTCCAAGGGTTCCAAAAATCACTTTTTCACAAGACGAAATTTTCGCTCAATTTTTTTCGAAATTTGGCTTCGTATTTTGTCCATATTTCATTGGGATTCCTGTTTCTTGAGCTCTTGGTGAAAACGTACTTGTCCTAGCATACAATTGATCTGTTTGGGTTGTGATTGGTCTGTTTGGGCAGCCAAGAAAAGAGTTCTTGCTTTTCGATTTGTTTGAAGTTCCAAAAGGTGAAAATTGAGAGGAATATCAATACATTGAGCACTAAACACGAGCGGTAAAATCAGAGTGATATTATTTGAGCGAAACACGTAAGGGAGTGCAGTGAGGAAAATTTATTTCTTTATATTGTGCTAACCTCTGTTTTGCAGCAATATGTCTAGTTTCGATCCTAGGTTATTCCAAGAAGCCATGACGAGCACTTACAAAAGATGATGAGAGAGGAGTTGGGTGTCTTTAAAGAGCAGGTGGAAGAGATGAGTGAGGAGTTGAAGAGAATGCGGGTGAAGGTAGATAGAGTTGAGAGCACTCAAATTGAGCAATCCGGCATATCACATAATGCTCAAAGAAATGGGAGACCGCAGCCTAGGGAACGTAGGGCTGATTTTGATAATTATTACCGAGATAGCTTTGACGATGGGGATAGCGATATCGATTCGGCAATTGCTAACCGACGAAATGGTAGACGGTTTGGTAGGGGATCTAATCGGGAGGATGACAACATGAATGGGATCAAAATGAGGATTCCATCCTTCCAAGGGAAAAATGACCCCGAGGCCTATCTTGAGTGGGTCAAGAAAGTTGAATTAGTATTTGCTTGCCATAATTACTCCGAGTCCAAGAAGGTGAAATTGGCGGCTATTGAATTTTCAGATTATGCACTTCTTTGGTGGGATCGCTTGATGATAGAGAGAAGGCGTAGCGATGAAGGGCCCGTGGAGACTTGGGATGAGATGAAGCGGTTGATGAAAAAGCGGTTTGTACCCGATCACTATTATCGGGAATTGTACCAAAAATTACAGGGGCTTACGCAGGGAAATCGTAGTGTTGACGAATACTATAAGGAGATAGAAGTGGCCATGATTCGGGCCAAGGTTGATGAAAATAGAGAAGCTACCATGGCGCGGTTCTTGAGTGGGTTAAACCGGGAAATTGCCAACGCGGTTGAATTGCAGCCATATGTTGAGATTGAAGATATGGTGCACACGGCAATTAAAATAGAGAGGCAGCTCAAGAGGAGGGGTAGTTTCAAGCCAAGCCAAAGTTCTTACTCTACTCCAGGGTGACGCGACGAAAATACTTCCGTGCTTAGGTACCCAAGTGCAGGTTGTCAAGTTATAATACTTGGTAAGTCCAAGTGTCGAACCACAAGGATAGTCGGAAAGACGATGTGGTGATTACGAGTCCAAGGTTTTGTTAAGGGAATTTAATTGGTTGATTTTAGTTGTTGATTTTAAAGTCTTGCAATAAAAATTAAAATGATGTAATAATAGATGAGAAAAGGCTAAGGCATTATAGAATTCATTTGTTTTGCAAAGTTAAGTAAAATAAATCTCATTCAAAGTTCTCAATGCAATTCCTAAGTGTTGAATATTTTACCCATTTCTAAGCAAAAGGTGTGGAGCAAAAGCAACCCATTCCCATATAAATGCCATATAAAGAAAGGGTGTAAGCAAATATCAACACAAGTGTATCTCTCATTTTTATCTTGTGACAAAGGGTGTGAAGCAAGTGCAACCCATTCCCATATAATATCAACCAAGATTCAAACTTAAAATACACAAAAAGAAAAGGCATAAATTTAAACTAGGCATTTAAGAACTCATTGTTAGTTTCCCCTAGGCAAATGACTTGATTATGAAAATGGCCAACTACAAAGAGTTTAGCTCGATAAATCATAACATTTCATTTGTCTAAGATTGGGAAGTCTAGGTGGAGGTCAAACCGTCCTATATAGACTTATTTGATAAATACAAATTGAATCCTTAAAATGATTAATGAAGTTGTTTATAACATAAATTTAAAAGATCCTCTTTGGCAACACTTTAACTAAGAAGATGATGAGTCTTAAAATCACATAAAGTGTAGAAAGCACTCAACATATCATTAAAGTATTTAAAGATTAAAATCTCAAATTTATGGTGTTTCTATGAATATTCAAAGACTAATCATGCTTGGCAATGAAAAGTATCTCATTCAAAGAAAGAATGGACATAGGCTAGTAAGAAATACACAAGTGTATCATTTTCTCATTAATGCTTGAGATCTATGTATACAAGGCATACAAAGTCAAATCATCATATGAAAATTATCTTACTAGCTTATGAATGGTTGAAAAAATGGAGAAGATGAAGGATTCAAAAAGTATTTAACAATACTAACAATGGAATGAGAATTGAACTTACATAATTAATGCATTGCAAACTTCATCTTTTAGCCTTAGCAAAGAAATTTACTCCATAATAAATGTAGAGACAAGAATTATAAAAGTGAACTCCATTTCTCTCTCTAGAAAATAAAACTATTACAAGCTCTCTACAAATTGAGAAATGAGAAGTAATAAAAGTGTTCTCTCCAACACAACAATGAAGACTATAAATATGAGAGTTGTGTTGGATGCTAAAATAATAAATAATGCTTTTTATTTTTATTTTTTTATTTTTATTTTTATTGTTTATTTTTGGTGGAGAATTCCACTTTCTTGGATGCTCTTTAATCACATGGAGAATTCCACTTTCTTTCTTTAATCACATGGACATGGAGACTTTCTTTCTTGGATGCTCTTTAATCACATGGACATGGAGACTTTCTTTCTTGGATTCTTTTTGTCCATGGAAAATTCCAATATTGTATTAAATACAATATTTCTTGAAATCTAAAGACACCAAAATAAACACAAAAATATGCCTTTCCAAGCATTGTTAAATACAAAAGTGCTACGAGACTAATCGCAAAATAAGTTGGTAAACCGAGTAGTTTTAGAGAAATAAACGCGTCAAACAACTCCGAAAATGAGCGTATGAATGACAATATTAAGCGTTTATCAACTCCCCCCGACTTATCTCTTGCTAGTCCCTTAGCAAGTAAAATAAAAATAGCTATATATAATATCCGAAAATGCATTGATAAAATGCACTAAGCCATTTTAAAAACTCCCAAGTTCCCTTAGAAGACGAGGTTTGTCTCGTGAGGGTTTACAGTGATGATACCCACAAACATCCGAAGTTTGAAATCTAAGTAGTAGAATTGAAGCATTTTCACGAAGTGATTTAAGTGTTTGGCATTACTATTACAATTTCCGGAATGTTGGCATTTGAATAACGATCTCCATTACTTACAATCTCCTTCAGAAACTAGTTCCACATTCCCATTTGAACACACTATGAATATGGATCTTTGACACAATCATTCTTAATCACAAATAGTTCTATTCATCAATAGTGGAAGAGAGAAATCTTTCAAAAACAAAAGCTCAAGAACTTTGTCAATTTTAAGCACTTTTTTTTTCTTTTACTTGGACTTTTTGCTAAATTAGCTCAAGGTGGTTTGCATCTCTATGGAGGGCAACGGTATCACTTTGTAATTTTGCATTCATAACTTCTTCTTATTTTTTTTTTTTAAATGCACAAAGGAAGCTATTCACCCCTTTTCCATATGGTAACCTTTGCCTATCCTTAATATTAGACAAAATGACTTATGAATTTAGTCAAGTGAAGCTTAAAGTCAATATTAAGTTTAAAAGTCATCCAAGTTTTTATAATTTTTTTTTTTAAGTGCCATGCATGTGTCCCCTCTAAGGAGGATCTTTTTGAAAGAGCTTTTATTGCATTTGAACATTATTTCTCTCTACACAAGATAAAAATCACTCTATGTGATACCAAAGACTAAATCAAACCACAACATTATGCATATTCATAGGAAACTACAAGGCTCAAGAATCTAAATGAAGCAATGCCATGGAGATTATCACTCAACTACCTATCCGAATTAAGAATTTCATGTCAAAAACCATCAATTCAAAGACAATTCTAAAAAAAATGATCATCATATTTCAAACTTTCAATTTTTATTTTTTTTGAAGCTCTACACGCGTGAAAAATTTAAGAAATTGAAAAGCCATTAAAGTTTAAGTACATTACCCCCCAACTTGAAGAACGCATTGTCCTCAATGTAAAGAGAACGAGAACGTGGCATTCTCCCATTTGGCTTTTTGATTTTCATGAGGAAAAGAGAGCTATTTTTCAAAGCAAAATTACTATATGTACATACTAACAAAAACAAACGGGTTAGAATTAGATAAAACATAACATGCATGCATTACAACCACATTTCAATTCTCATATCATGTTTATCAAACCAAACCCAAAAAGGAAGGAAAGAAAATAAAGCAAAAAAAAAAAAAAAGTTTTTTTTTTTGTTTTTTTGTTTTTTTGTTTTTTTGTTTTTTTTGTTTTTTTAATTTTTTTTATAAAAATATATACAACATCACCTATACTTGTTAGGTATAGGTCGGATCTTCAAGAGTGGTGGACTCCTCTTGAGGTGGGAATTCTAAAAATGGCTTAAGGCGTTGTCCGTTCACTTTGAACACAAAGCCAGTTTTTGGATCCTCAACATTCACGGCCCCAAAAGGGAATACATGTCGAATAATGTATGGGCCGGTCCAACGTGATTTCAGCTTTCCCGGGAAGAGATGCAAACGCGTGTCATAAACTAGAACTTTGTGCCCGAGTTTAAATTCTTTTCTTAAAATAGATTTATCATGGAAAAATTTTGCACGTTCTTTGCTTATCTTAGCATTTTGGTATGCATCCCTCCTTAATTCCTCCAACTCCTCAAGTTGCAACTTTCGGTTGCTTTCGGCTTTTTCCAAATTAAAGTTCATCATTTTAATTGCCCAAAATGCTCTATGTTCCAATTCAACGGGAAGATGGCAAGGCTTGCCATATACTATCCGATTGGGAGACATTCCTAAAATTGTTTTAAAAGCCGTACGGTAAGCCCAAAGTGCATCGTTAAGACGCAATGACCAATCCTTGCGATTTGGATTTACCGTTTTTTCAAGAATTTGCTTTATCTCCCTATTGGCAAGTTCGGCTTGGCCATTGGTTTGCGGATGATAAGCGAGTGATACTTTGTGATTTACCCCATATTTTTGCATTAAAGATTCAAAAGGTTTATTGCAAAAATGAGTACCACCATCGCTTATAATCGCTTTGGGAGTGCCAAACCTTGCAAGAATATTTTCTTTTAAAAATCGGATCACCACTTTGTGATCATTTTTCTTGCAAGCTTGGGCCTCTACCCACTTGGAAACATAATCAACCGCCACTAAAATATAAAGGTTACCGAAAGAGGATGGGAATGGTCCCATGAAATCGATTCCCCAACAATCGAACACTTCAATCACCAAGATTGGATTAAGCGGCATCATGCTTTTTCTTGTAATCCCTCCTAACATTTGGCATCTCGGGCACGATTTGCAATGTTGGTAGGCATCTTTGAACAATGTTGGCCAATAAAGGCCACTTTGTAAGATCTTGGCGGCCGTCTTTTTGGCCGAGAAATGTCCACCACAAGCTTCATTATGGCAAAAGCTTAGAACTCTTTCGAACTCGTCATTGGGAATACATCGTCGAATAATTTGATCCGCCCCATACTTGAACAAGTACGGGTCATCCCAATAGAAACGGTTGACCTCGGATAAGAATTTTCTTCGGTCTTGGGCATTCCAATGGCTTGGCATCTTTTCGGTGACAAGATAGTTCACAATATCGGCATACCATGGTGAAGAAGAGATTATGAATAGTTGCTCATCCGGAAAAGAGTCTTTAATAGCACTCTCTTCAATGTGGTTGGTGAATAAAAGGCGAGATAAATGATCCGCCACCACATTTTCGACACCCTTCTTATCCTTTATGAAAAGATTGAATTCTTGTAGGAGAAGAATCTATCTTAGAAGCCTTGGCTTTGCATCTTTCTTTGTGAAAAGATACTTGAGGGCTGCATGATCGGTGAAAATGACAATAGGTGACCCAATGAGGTAGGACCGAAATTTGTCGAGAGCAAAGACAATAGCCAAGAGTTCTTTCTCGGTGGTGGTGTAGTTCATTTGAGCCTCATTGAGAGTTCGGCTCGCATAGTAAATGACTCCGGGCTTTTTGTCCTTTCTTTGGCCGAGGACCGCCCCCACGGCGTAATCGCTTGCATCGCACATGAGTTCGAATGGCAAACTCCAATCGGGGGTTTGCATGATGGGTGCGGTAGTGAGCATGTGCTTGAGTTTTACAAAGGCTTCTTCACATTCCTTGGTCCATTCGAATGGGGCATTTTTCAAGAGCAACTTGCACATAGGTTTAGCAATGGTGCTAAAATTTTGAATGAACCTTCGGTAGAATCCGGCATGCCCCAAGAATGAGCGAACATCCTTGATTGACTTGGGGGTGGGGAGCTTTGAGATAATTTCAATTTTTGCCTTGTCAACTTCGATTCCCTTCTGTGAAATAATGTGCCCTAAGACAATGCCCTTTGTCACCATGAAATGACATTTCTCCCAATTAAGAACAAGTTGTTTCTCAATGCACCTTTCTAAAACCTGCTCAACATTCAACAAACAATTATCGAATGACTTACCGTAAACGGTAAAGTCATCCATAAATACCTCTAAGGTCTTTTCCACCATGTCGCTAAAGATACTTAGCATGCACCTTTGAAAGGTTGCTGGTGCATTGCACAACCCAAATGGCATCCTTCGATATGCAAAGGTACCAAAGGGGCATGTGAAGGTGGTTTTCTCTTGATCATTTAAATCAATCTCAATTTGGTTGTACCCGGAGAATCCATCTAAGAACGCGTAAAATTCATGCCCAGCTACTCTTTCGAGTGTTTGGTCCAAAAATGGGAGCGGGAAATGATCTTTACGTGTTACTTCATTAAGCTTACGGTAGTCAATGCACACTCGCCACCCGGTGGTGACTCTTTGGGGTATTAATTCATTTTGTTCATTTTTTACTACTGTAAGCCCAGATTTCTTTGGTACAACTTGGGTTGGACTCACCCATTTGCTATCGGAGATTGGATAAATGATTTTTGCATCTAGCAATTTCAATACCTCATTTCTTACAGCTTCTTGCATATTTGGGTTCAAGCGGCGTTGAAATTGTCTAGATGGTTTAGCACCTTCCTCCAAGTGAATTTTGTGTGTGCAAATCAATGGACTAATTCCTTGGAGGTCGGCCAATTTCCACCCAAAAGCTTTTCGATACTTACTTAGCATACTTACCAACCGTTCTTCTTGATCATTTGGTAGTTCGGAAGAAATTACCACGGGGTAAGTTTCAAAAGCACCAAGAAAAGCGTACTTCAAATTGCTAGGAAGAGGCTTGAGCTCCATCTTTCCTTCAAGATTTGGTGGTTCCACTTTTGCATTTTCTTCATTCTTCAAGAGTTCTTCCTTGTTCCTATCATCCAAAGAAAACACATGCACACATTCCTCGGGATCATTGGGAGTGGTTAGCAAATCTTCCAATGATTCCGATTCATAAGTGAAAGAAAAATGGTCTTGTACTAGTGACTCTATCATGTTTACATGTTCAATTTCATCATCAAAATCATCTTGTTTGTTACTTATTGAAAACACGTTGAGCTCAAGAGTCATATTTCCAAAGGCCAATTTTACAATCCCATTATTGCAATTGATGATAGTATTTGATGTTACAAGAAAGGGTCTTCCCAAAATTACGGGAATCTCATTTCCGGGATTGGATACCGGTTGCATGTCAAGAACTATGAAATCCACAGGAAAATAGAATTTATCAATTTGAATTAGCACATCCTCAACAATTCCCCTTGGAATCTTGACCGATCGATCCGCCAATTGGATCGTGACTTTCGTGGGTTTCAACTCTCCTAAACCCAATTGTTGGTAGACCGAAAATGGCAAAACATTAACACTCGCCCCCAGATCAAGCAATGCATTTTTGATTCTAAAGTTTCCAATCAAACAAGAAATGGTGGGGCAACCGGGATCTTTGAATTTTGGGATTCGAGTGCCTTGTATTATTGAACTCACTTGTTCCGCCATAAATGCCTTTTTTTTAACATTCAATCGCCTCTTAGTGGTGCACAAATCTTTTAAAAAATTTGCATAAGAAGGAATTTGTTTCACCGCATCAAGCAATGGAATGTTAATTTTCACTTGTTTGAACACATCAAGAACTTCGGCATTTCGGGTCTCCTTCAAAGGTTGAGATAACCTTTCCGGAAAAGGGATTTTGACACTACTCTTGATTTTTTCCAAATCCTCTTTTCCAACTCTCTCTTCTTCCCTCATTCTCTCTTCAATGGTGACCTTCTCAACTTGGTTTGACTCACCTATGTCCACCGGCTTTTTGGCCTTAGGAACTATAGTTTTGTCAATCTCTTTCCCACTCCTAAGGATGGTGATGGATTTCAACTCCTCTACATTCCCACTCGACTCCCCCTCAACTATCATGGCTTGCCCTCTAGGATTAGCTATTGGTTGGGCCGGAAACTTTCCTTTTTCTTGGGTTGCTAAAGCGGTGGTGAGTTTAGACATTTGAGTTTTCAAATCACTAACATCTCTATTGGTTTTGTCTACAAACTGCCGCAAAAGAGTCTCCAAATTTGAATTTGGGTTTGGGTTTGCTTGACCAAAAGAGTTGTTTTGGGGTGGAGGTGGTCTTGGTTGGTAGGAATTTGCATTCGAATTTTGATGAGCATTTTGATTTCCCCCCCAACTAAAATTAGGATGGTTCATCCACCCTTCATTGTACCTTTGAGAAAATGGGTCATTGTTTGGCCTAGAGTATGAGTTCATAGCATTGATTTGTGAGGGACTTTGAAGGACCTCTTTGAAGGCCGGAATTGTGTGACACTCCTCCATGGAATGTCCCACCTTCTCACAAATGACACACAATTGACTTGATGACACTACATTGACATCTCTAAGCTTGTTTGTCTCTAAGGCCTCTACCTTCTTAGACAATTGGAACAACCTTACCCCCATGTCATCATCATTGGATATTTGGTACAACCCACCCTTTCCCAGAGGTTTGGCCTTAGGTTCCTCGGTATAGGTGTTCCAATTTTGGGCACCTTCCGCCAATTCATCAAAATACAACAAGGCCTCCTCGGGACTTTTACTCAAAAATTGACCATTACACATGGTCTCTACAAATATACGCATTTTGGGAGTAAGAGATTCGTAAAAATAGCTTACAAGGCTCCATGTTTCGTGGCCATGGTGAGGACATGCGTTTAAAAGTTCCTTGTATCTTTCCCAACACTTGTAAAAACTTTCATTTTCTTTTGGCGAAAAATTGGATATTGCCCTTCTCAAAGCGTTGGTCCGATGGACGGGAAAGAATTTTTTCAAAAACTCCGATTCAAGTACTTGCCAAGACCGAATAGATTGCGGTCTTAGAGCATTCAACCATAATTTTCCTTTATCTTTTAAGGAGAAAGGAAAAAGTTTTAAACGCATTACTTCCTCATTGGTGTTTGCCTCACGAAACGTGGAGCAAACTTCCTCGAAATCTTTCAAATGTAAGTACGGATTTTCGGATTCCATACCATGAAAAGAGGGGATATGTTGAAGCATACCTGGCTTGAAAGAGAATGTTCCCGCTTGTCCGGTGGGGAGAATGATGCAAGAATTAGACGTCGTCCGAGGTGGTTGAAGATAATCCCTCATTGTTCGAACCGGAGGATGGTGATTATTGTTTTCTCCGGTATTTGACTCATTATCCTCGTCAGCCATTTCGGAAGGAGTAGGTGAAAGACTAGGATGCCTTGGTAGTGGTTGGCCTCTTGGTGGACTTATGCGAAGATCAATGTACAAATTTCCGCGCATAAGCCCGGAAGGGTGATCTCGAATAAAATTTTCCACCTAAAAAAATAATAATAATAAGTAGGAAAAGTAATTTACAAAGAGAGAGAATACTTACAAAGTGATTTTTTTTTCTTTTTTTTACAAAACCCGTAATCCGTCTTTCGCCGTATCCCCGGCAACGGCGCCAAAAACTTGACGCGACGAAAATACTTCCGTGCTTAGGTACCCAAGTGCAGGTTGTCAAGTTATAATACTTGGTAAGTCCAAGTGTCGAACCACAAGGATAGTCGGAAAGACGATGTGGTGATTACGAGTCCAAGGTTTTGTTAAGGGAATTTAATTGGTTGATTTTAGTTGTTGATTTTAAAGTCTTGCAATAAAAATTAAAATGATGTAATAATAGATGAGAAAAGGCTAAGGCATTATAGAATTCATTTGTTTTGCAAAGTTAAGTAAAATAAATCTCATTCAAAGTTCTCAATGCAATTCCTAAGTGTTGAATATTTTACCCATTTCTAAGCAAAAGGTGTGGAGCAAAAGCAACCCATTCCCATATAAATGCCATATAAAGAAAGGGTGTAAGCAAATATCAACACAAGTGTATCTCTCATTTTTATCTTGTGACAAAGGGTGTGAAGCAAGTGCAACCCATTCCCATATAATATCAACCAAGATTCAAACTTAAAATACACAAAAAGAAAAGGCATAAATTTAAACTAGGCATTTAAGAACTCATTGTTAGTTTCCCCTAGGCAAATGACTTGATTATGAAAATGGCCAACTACAAAGAGTTTAGCTCGATAAATCATAACATTTCATTTGTCTAAGATTGGGAAGTCTAGGTGGAGGTCAAACCGTCCTATATAGACTTATTTGATAAATACAAATTGAATCCTTAAAATGATTAATGAAGTTGTTTATAACATAAATTTAAAAGATCCTCTTTGGCAACACTTTAACTAAGAAGATGATGAGTCTTAAAATCACATAAAGTGTAGAAAGCACTCAACATATCATTAAAGTATTTAAAGATTAAAATCTCAAATTTATGGTGTTTCTATGAATATTCAAAGACTAATCATGCTTGGCAATGAAAAGTATCTCATTCAAAGAAAGAATGGACATAGGCTAGTAAGAAATACACAAGTGTATCATTTTCTCATTAATGCTTGAGATCTATGTATACAAGGCATACAAAGTCAAATCATCATATGAAAATTATCTTACTAGCTTATGAATGGTTGAAAAAATGGAGAAGATGAAGGATTCAAAAAGTATTTAACAATACTAACAATGGAATGAGAATTGAACTTACATAATTAATGCATTGCAAACTTCATCTTTTAGCCTTAGCAAAGAAATTTACTCCATAATAAATGTAGAGACAAGAATTATAAAAGTGAACTCCATTTCTCTCTCTAGAAAATAAAACTATTACAAGCTCTCTATAAATTGAGAAATGAGAAGTAATAAAAGTGTTCTCTCCAACACAACAATGAAGACTATAAATAGGAGAGTTGTGTTGGATGCTAAAATAATAAACAATGCTTTTTATTTTTATTTTTTTATTTTTATTTTTATTGTTTATTTTTGGTGGAGAATTCCACTTTCTTGGATGCTCTTTAATCACATGGAGAATTCCACTTTCTTTCTTTAATCACATGGACATGGAGACTTTCTTTCTTGGATGCTCTTTAATCACATGGACATGGAGACTTTCTTTCTTGGATTCTTTTTGTCCATGGAAAATTCCAATATTGTATTAAATACAATATTTCTTGAAATCTAAAGACACCAAAATAAACACAAAAATATGCCTTTCCAAGCATTGTTAAATACAAAAGTGCTACGAGACTAATCGCAAAATAAGTTGGTAAACCGAGTAGTTTTAGAGAAATAAACGCGTCAAACAACTCCGAAAATGAGCGTATGAATGACAATATTAAGCGTTTATCACAGGGAAACAAAGTCCGTGGAAGAAGGATGACAAAGCAACCACTCCGAAACCGAAAGTAGAATCGAAATCGGAAGCTCCTGGTGGAAGCCAAGCTAAGGCAGCCCCCGCTAATACTCCTACGACTAGAAATCGGGACATTATTTGTTGGAAGTGTCAAGGAAGGGGCCATGGTTCCACTCAATGCCCGAATAAGAGAGTAATGATGCTTCTGGATAATGGAGAATATGAAACGGATGAAGAAGGCGCTGAAGCTATGCCACCTTTGGAGAATGTCGAAGAAGAGGAGAGCACCATCCAGGGTGAGTTATTAGTTGTAAGAAGAGCGCTTAACACGCAAGCAAAGGAGGATGAGGAGCAGCGCGAGAATATTTTCCACACTAGGTGCCTAGTGCTAGGCAAGGTGTGTAGTTTGGTGATAGACGGAGGTAGTTGCACTAATGTGGCTAGCACGACGATGGTGGAGAAGCTAGCATTGCACACGACTAAGCACCCAAGGCCTTACAAACTGCAGTGGCTGAATGATAGCGGTGAAGTGAGGGTGAACAAGCAGGTTTTGGTGTCCTTTAGCATTGGTAGGTACGAGGACCAAGTGCTTTGTGACGTGGTTCCCATGCAAGCTGGCCATATGTTGTTGGGAAGACCATGGCAATGTGATAGAAGAGTTAAACATGATGGCTTCACCAATAAATATTCATTTGAGTGAACAAGAGAACAATCATTCTTACACCTTTACCGCCACAGCAAGCCTATGCCGATCAGTTGAAGTTGCAAAGTGAGGAGGAGCAACGGAGAGCTGAAAAGAAAAAGAGAGATAGTGGTGAGGAAAAGAAAGAGAGTAGAGTGGAAAAACCAGTGACTATTGAGAGCAAGTTTGAGAGGAGGCAAAAGAATTTCTATGCGAGAGCTAGTGAAGTGAAAAGAGCGATGCTTTGTAATCAGATTCTTGTACTTGTATACAAAGAAGCGCTTTTGAATACTAACGAGCTAAATTCTTCTTTGCCTAGTGTTATTGTCTCTTTGTTGCAGGATTTTGGTGACGTCTTCCCGGAGGATACACCAAGCGGTTTACCACCCATTCGAGGAATAGAGCACCAAATTGATTTCGTACCCGGAGCCTCCATTCCAAACCGACCAGCCTATAGGAGTAATCCGGAGGAAACAAAGGAACTTCAAAGGCAAGTTACGGAGCTGTTGGAGAAAGGGTATGTGAGAGAAAGTATGAGCCCATGTGCGGTGCCAGTTTTGCTAGTGCCAAAGAAGGATGGAACGTGGAGAATGTGCGTGGACTGCCGAGCCATAAATAATATCACGGTAAAATATCGTCACCCCATTCCACGTTTAAATGATATGCTTGATGAGTTGCATGGGTCTAGTATATTCTCTAAAATTGATTTGAAAAGTGGATATCATCAAATTAGGATAAAAGAAGGAGATGAATGGAAAACAGCCTTTAAAACAAAATATGGATTATATGAATGGTTAGTTATGCCTTTTGGTTTGACTAATGCACCTAGCACTTTCATCAGATTAATGAACCATGTTTTGAGACCTTTTATTGGCAGATTTGTTGTAGTCTATTTTGATGATATTCTTATCTATAGCAAGAGTCTAGATGACCACGTAATTCAATTAAAATCTGTTTTGGATGTCTTGCGAAAGGAGAAGTTATATGCTAACCTGAAAAAGTGCACCTTTTGCACGGATAAGCTTGTATTTCTTGGCTTTGTTGTGAGTGCACAAGGGATTCAGTTTGATAAAGAAAAGGTGAAGGCGATTCAAGAATGACAAAGTCCTACAAGTGTTGGGCAAGTGCGGAGTTTCCATGGACTTGCTAGTTTCTATCGGCGTTTCGTGAGGGACTTTAGTACTATTGCAGCGCCGTTGACTAAAGTGATCAAAAAGAATGTGGGATTCAAATGGGGGGAGGAGCAAGAGAAGGCATTCGAATTACTAAAAAGCAAGCTAAGTAACGCCCCTTTGTTATCTTTGCCTAACTTTGCAAAGACTTTTGAAATTGAATGCGATGCTTCAGGAAATGGAATTGGTGCTGTTCTTATGCAGGAAGGGAGGCCAATAGCATACTTTAGTGAGAAGCTAGGTGGGGCGACCTTAAATTACCCTACCTACGACAAGGAGCTTTATGCGTTGGTGAGAGTGTTGGATACATGGCAGCACTATCTTTGGCCAAAGGAGTTTGTGATTCACACGGATCATGAATCATTGAAGCACTTGAAGGGGCAGCAAAAGCTAAACAAGCGCCATGCCAAGTGGGTGGAGTTCATAGAGACATTTCCATATATGATCAAGTACAAGCAAGGTAAAGAGAATGTTGTAGCGGATGCTTTATCACGCAGGTATACTTTAATTGCTACTTTAGATGCTAAATTGCTTGGGTTTGAATACATCAAGGATTTGTATTGTGATGATGCTGATTTTCGAGATATATTCAATGCATGTGAAAATTTGGCATTTGATAAGTACTTTAGGCATGATGGATTTCTAATGCGTGAAAACAAACTTTGTATGCCTAAATGTTCATTGCGCGAATTGCTTGTGAAAGAAGCGCATGGTGGGAGTTTAATGGGACACTTTGGTATAGCTAAGACTTTAGGAGTATTGCAAGAACACTTCTTTTGGCCTCACATGAAAAGAGATGTTGAAAGAATATGTGAGAGATGTGTTACTTGTAAGAAGGCAAAGTCTAAGTTAAATCCCCATGGTTTGTATACTCCATTACCCATTCCTAGTGACCATTGGGTTGATATTTCTATGGATTTTGTGTTGGGTTTGCCTAGGACTAAACATGGGAATGATTCTGTCTTCGTGGTGGTTGATAGATTTTCTAAAATGGCTCATTTCATTGCTTGTCATAAAACTGATGATGCACCACGAATTGCTAATTTGTTCTTTAAAGAAATTGTGCGTTTGCATGGCATGCCTAGAACCATAGTTTCTGATAGGGATGCAAAGTTTTTGAGCTACTTTTGGAAGACTTTGTGGGAAAAGTTGGGTACTAAATTGTTGTTTTCTACTACATGTCACCCCCAAACTGATGGCCAAACAGAAGTAGTAAATAGAACTTTATCCACTTTGTTGCGTGTCATAATTAAGAAGAGCTTAAAAGAGTGGGAAGAATGTTTGCCTCATGTTGAGTTTGCATATAATCGATCTGTTCATTATGCATCCAAGTTTTCTCCTTTTGAGATTGTGTATGGTTTTAATCCATTGACTCCTTTGGATTTATTACCATTACCTGTTGAGCATGCTAACCTAGATGGCAGGAAGAAAGCTGAGTTTGTTAGACAGATTCATGAGAAGGCGAGACAAAACATTGAGAGAAGAACCGAGCAGTATGTGCGACAAGCCAACAAAGGAAGGAAGAAGGTGGTTTTCGAAACAGGAGATTGGGTTTGGTTGCACTTGAGGAAGGAACGCTTTCCAGTTCAACGGCGTTCTAAGCTTTTACCGAGAGGAGATGGACCATTTCAAGTTGTGCAAAGGATCAATGACAATGCATATAAACTTGATCTACCAGGTGAGTATAATGTAAGTGCTACATTTAATGTCGCTGACCTAAGTCCGTTTAGTACAGGTGACGAATTGAGGACAATTCCTTTTCAAGAGGAGGGGAATGATGAGCCTGAGGATAGCATACGAGCTGGATCATGGAGTGAAGACTATGCAGATCCCATCCGGGTTCCAAGTGGTCCAATCACTCGAGCTAGAGCTAAGAAGATCAAGGAAGCACTCATGATCGTGGTCCAAGAGTTGATGAATAAAGCTGGAGCTTGGAGAAGTATTCAAGGAGATGGAGAACGATAATGGAGAATAATGCTTAGCCAAGAAGACGTAGAATAATTAGGCCTTTTTATTATTGTTTTATTTACTTGCAACATTTAAAGCCCAAGGATTATGTATAATTAGTATTTAGAGTGATGGGCCTGCTAAGAGTGTGTTTTGGGCTTGTTTAGAGTTTCTCATTATTTTGTTGCCTTAGAATTGGGCTTGTTTTATTATTTTCGTTTTTAGGGTTTGTTTAGGGTTTCATTAGGGTTTTCTTGTTCTCCTCCTATTTAAAGGAGGCAACTCTATTGTATGAGGCAGCCTTGTTTTATCAATACGAATTGGAGAGTGTTTTTCACCTCTTGTGTTCTAAGAACACCTCGAACAGCCAGAATTTAATTCTTGTTGTTCTTCGGCTTATCAATCAATTAATCCGTCAATTGATTGTTTGTCTTCGACTATACCAAGGTTCATTCTCATTTTAGGGATTGGGTCGAGGTTCCACCTCCATCATCTTCGCGTGATTCCAAGGTTCTTACGTATTCAACGTCAAGGGTCGCGGATTCGTCATATTGGATAGAAATACGGTCGCGATTCACATCACTAAATTTTGGTTTTCTGAATGTACTAATTTGCCTAAAATGCTTAGAGAGGTATAACTAGAGGCGATAGGAATGGGTTAGGTTTAAGGGGATTGAGTTGAGATTGTATTATATTTTCTTCTAAGAAAATTTTTAAGTTCTATTGCACTTTTTTCCTTTTATTTTTCTTGAAAAAGTTTTAACTCAAAACTAAAATGTCTAAATATATATTTTTTGAATTATTAAATTAGATATAATAATTTGAAAAAAAAAAGACTCACTATTATGCATAAAAAATTCAATAAAAATATCAAGTAATAATTGAGAAATTTATTCAAGGAGCCTTCATCGTTCTTGAATCAACTTTGTAACTTTTTTTAAGATCCCAACATAATCATGTGACAATACACCATATAATTTGTAGCAAATACCACTATTTTGAGGCTTCTCTTTACCCCTTAATGTTATTCTCTCTATTGTTAATATTTTCTTTATTATTGTACGTAGTTGAAAAATAGCATCACGTTGTCCTGCATACCCTTATGAAGGAATTTATTATTTGAATTTTCTTTATGTTCGGCTGTCTTTGCGATGAAATAATTAAAATATTAATAATAGAATGATTAATTGCCATAGGAGTAATTGTTTATTTGATAGATGATATGTATGTGGTAGATTAATTGCTTTAGTGGGGTTATATGTATATCGCCATACTGCTTAAGCATACAAGAAGGTATGATTGATAATTGATAATTATCATTCTTTGTTATACTACTTAACCATATATGATAAACGCATAATATTGTCATGAATAAGCTCTTTCTCGGAATCGCATGTCGCGTTTGTTGCTTTAATTCTGCCTAATTATCCACTTATCTCGAGATTAGTGTCTTGGCGAGTTTTGTATCTAACATCGTCCCGCTAGGTGTGCTTTTGTTGTGTTTCTATGTGTTTATAGGCATAGGATGCAATGGCCTTCGAATGATTGATCAAGCGCTAGTGAAAAGCTCGAAAAATGATGATCTGAGGAATTTCCCAGAAGCATGATCGATCATGGGTTAACCATGATCGATCATGGTACAAACTGGCATTCAGGCAGAAGACCCCATGATCGATCATGGGTTGGCCATGATCGATCATGGCCCTGGCAACTTGGCCATTTCACACCCAAAATGGGCTACTTTAGTGGTTCAAGCTATTTTAGATATTTAGTTAGATATTTTTCTACCTTTTAATATATATTATTTCTTTTACCTTAAGAGAGAGATATTATCTAGTTTTTGAACACACTTAGAGTTCTAGAGAGAGGGGAGAGCTCACTTGTTGATTGTTCTTCATTTCTCCATTGTAAGTGCTTAATTTGTAAGAATGATTTCTTCTTCTATGATATTTGTTCTTGCATCTATTATGGAGTAGTCTATTACTAAGGTTACGGAGGTTGATTGTGATATGATTTTTGGTGATTAATGGCTCAATCCATATCTAAAGTTTGATAAATATTTGTGAATCTTCTTCTTCTTCATCATATCTTCCATTAGTTCAAGCTTTCTAGGTATTTTCATATTAAGTTAAGACTTTATATGCCTTGTATATTTAGTTCTTGGTTGTTAATGAGCATACAACATATTCATATGGTTCTAAAAAGCTTGTAGTCCCTTTCCCCCATCCATGGAGTTTTTCCCTCTTCATAGAAATTATGAATAGTTCTTAAAACTCCATAGATGGATTTTAAATTTGTTTAGCTTATCTTTGATTCATTTATTGATATATTGAGTGCTTCTTACACTTTATGTGATACTTAGACTCTTTATTTTCTACCATATGTGATAAATGATGAGTTGACTAATTTATCCCATAAACTTTATTCCGTTTCATTGTTAGGATTCACTTTATAATTTTCATTCTTTAAATCATGAGATTACTACACTTGCTTTATGTTAAATCTTTTAATGATGAGTTTGTCATATCTATCTCGGATTAGCTTCATCGGGAATGGGTTGCCTTGCTTCACACCCGTAGCTAAGAGGTAGGAATGATAACCCCGTCTTTGGTGGAATGTCGTTTGTCTCTTTCTCGATATAGCTTCAACTCGGGAATGAGTCGCCTAGCGTCGCACCCTTTGCTATTGAGAGATACACCAACATTCCCCATATCTCGAGAAACCTAGTGTTGTAATCTTCGTATGAGCTAGTGATCACCATCTCTTAAATCGTAACTAACCTCCACCTACCTTAGTGCTTTCTTAGCAAGTTTCACAACTGTTTTACATTTCCGTTATTTCACAACCAATCCAACTTACAGAAATCAGAAAACCATTTAATCCGTAATCCATTCCACCCCTTTTAACTTATCCCTGTGGTTCGACACTCGGACTTCCGAGACTATATTACTACTTGACGAGCCTGCACTTGGGTTACATCGAAGCGTGTTATTTCGGTTGCGTCAATATACAAAGACATGATTGATGATTATCGCTGCTTCGCTATAGTGCTTAATTATTTAAGAAGGCATGATTGATGATTATCCGTGCTTTGAAGTTTTGTAGATTTGATTTTTTTTTCGTTCTTTAATTTTAATTTGTCTGGATGGTTATTTTTAAAAGTAAGGGTGTCTGTTAATGTCAATCTATGCTTTTGCTCAACAGACTCCTTTCTCACTGGACAAAATAAAAATTGTATTCGCTTTCAACAAATATAAAACTATAGTTTTGGGATTATATGTAATTTATATAGTTTCTCAGTTTACTCCAATACCTTAGTTCCATGACGATAATAGATGGGTAAATATCAACCATTACTATGTTAGGTCGTAAAAATTATATAGCCATTTGTTACATTTGTATTTGTGTTTGCATGATGGTAATAGATGTATATATGAACCATTAAGTTGTTGGTTCTACAAACTATATAGCCATTGCTCATTCAAAATTTCTTAATATATTATTATATCACACATAAGATACAACTATCATGTACAAGTTTAAATAAAATTAAACTGATAACTTTGCACAATACAAGTTCCATTAATGTTGATTTTCAAGTTGATTCACATGAGTTTTATAAAAACCTATAGCACAACTATTTTATTTTGTTTCAAGGACATATGTATATAATACAGGCTGGCCATGCTTTAAAGATGACGGTTCTCACCCATTATAGTGTTTATTTACCAAGTTTTATATAAAAAAAAATATTATATGATTATCTCTCAAAACGGATGGTCCTTATATTTCTTAAGTGATTGGAGGCTATAAATTAATAGGGATTCTCTCACTTTATCTAAAAGAAGGGATCTCTATTGGGAGGGGTAAATAGTTGAATGTTTTTTATTTTTTTTTAAATGTTGTAGAGATGATCTATATAGTGAGTAAATTACCTCCATCATAAAAAACCTCAACCTAGAAGTGGGTGTATTGAAAAATTGATATATATGCACATTTTTTACTGTTGAATTTTTTAGTGAAATTTGGTGGAGATGATATATTCTTAATATAGAACGTCTCTACAAAATTCCAAAAAATAATTCATCCATTTACCCTTCTAAATGGGAATCACTTCTTTTTGTTAAAGTGACCCTCTTCATAGTCTAACTCTACATATATATATATATAGCTAGAGTGAATGCTTCATTTCATGTCTACAAATAATCAGCTTATTATTTGAATGATATTTTGGCATATATTTATAATCCTGAATGTCATTTAGCACTATCTCACATTTTAATAATATATCTTTTCAAATTAAGAATCTCTGATTTAAAGTTGTTTTTCTATAAAACATAATTGAGAATGAACAGAGTAAAAAAAAAATTATAGAAGTATGAACAATGGATTGGGCTCCTATATATAGATATGAAGAGAGTCAAATATACACCATTCATTTAACATCGTTTCATTAATACCACAATCTTAATGTCGTTGCATTCGTTTACTCCGTCATTACTTACTTTTTAACGGTGCCTTTTTTTTCGATGAAGAACTAAAAAACATGATGCAGGCGAAAACACTATCCAACAAGTAGTGCTTGATAATCTAAAAATGTGGAGTATTGAGATCCATTAATCTCATACATTTTTTCTCCTCCAAAAAGACATATTTGACAATTAAAAAATAAAATAAAATTATTATTTGATTGAATCTGTCTCAAAAAACCCAAAATTCCCACTTCTCTCACTCTCTCGCTCCAGCTCTATGTATGAGTGAATTAGTCAAACTTGACCTTGCGTACCAATATGATGCCTAAACTAAGCACAACGGTGCACGCCCTGCTCCCTAAACAAAAATTGCACTCTCGGGCTCTCTCTCCTCCAACCAAGTTGACTGCCAAGCATGCCGATATGGCTCCAAGCCATGCGTACCGATACGTAAGCCCTACTTCTAAAGCCTAACAAAATTCGCAGCAATGGCTGGACATCTCGGGCCCAACATGGGAATTGCTGAACATAAGAATATCTAACGAACTAATGGCTCGTACGAGAAGTCATTGGATGACGAACAAAGAGTTATGGCCTAACTCTGCGTAACTGTCGGAGGATAAATACTAATTCTTCAATTAACATTCCAAAGTCTGTTAGCCACCCTAAAATAACTTGTAACACAAAATAGGATTTCAACATCTAAACCACCAATTAAGCAAGCGCTTACATGTTAATAACCACGGCATCACAAATACCCATTTTTTAAACTTGTCTTTATACCTTATGTCATTTTTGTCTATTGCTAAAATTTTCTTTACTATTATGTTTAAAAGATATTGTCATATTCGTCTGTTTTAATGAATAATTAATTATTCGCTTGATACAAAGTAAGAAAATTAATAATGTTATATGTAACAGATAGTATTGTATTGGCATTGAAAATATGATTGGATTGCAATAATCATCCTGAGATTTGTATTTTGATACTATATTTATCAGAAACATAAAACTGAGTTTTTTAATAGCCAATAAATATAAAACTACAGTTTTTGAAGTATAATTAATGTATATATATAATTGTTAGTTTACTCCAATATCTGAATTCGAATACCATTATAGTAAAAAAAAAAGGCCATTTTAATCGACTATAGGTATATATTTGTGTTTGAATAATGTAATAGACGTATGGATGAACCATTGTTGGGACCTATATATAGCCATGACCCATTCAAAATTTAGCAATATATTATGTAACACATAAGATGCATATTGCTGGCACAAGTTTAAATAAAATTAAAATGATCACTTTACATGATACAAATATATCCCTTATGTTGATCTTCTTGTTGATTCACAAGAGGTTCATGAAAACCAATAGTACAACCATTTTATTTTGTTTAAAGGACGTATCTATATAGAGACCCCACTCTAAAGGTGGCCATTCTCACTTATTATAGTATGTCATTATCTCTACCAAGCTACTTAAAAAAATTCATACGTTTATCATTCAAAACAGATGGTCCTTCTATTTCCTAAGTGATAACCGTTTTCTTTAGAGCAGATTATATGCATATCTATATGTGGGTGTGCGTA
Source organism: Lonicera japonica (assembly GCA_021464415.1). Classification (NCBI taxonomy): domain Eukaryota; kingdom Viridiplantae; phylum Streptophyta; class Magnoliopsida; order Dipsacales; family Caprifoliaceae; genus Lonicera; species Lonicera japonica. The sequence goes on from JAKCWG010000735.1 coordinate 365,646, forward strand.
TTTCATTTGGTTTAAGTAAATGTTTTCATGTCCACAAATAATCAACTTAGTGGAACTATTTTTTTGGGATATATTTATACTACTGGCGTTAATTATTGGAATGTCATTTAACACCATCTCACATTATAATAATATATATTTTAAATTGAGAATAGTCGTTTTAAGGAGCTTTTCCTCTAGGACATAACTAAGAATGACCAACATAACTAAAAAAAAATATTATAGAAGTATCAAACATTAGAGACTTTTGGGACATATCAAAAGGTAATAAGCAATGTATTCATGGGGAGGTGACTAATATAACAAAGAATGCAAACTAACGAAGAGTTCGACAACTACATTACAAGACTTCTCTATTACAAGAAAAAATTCAGTTTTCTGAATGTACGAATTTGCCTAAAAGGCTTAGAGAGGCATAACTAGAGTTGGTAGGAGTGGATTACCTGTATTATGGTTTAGGAGAGTCGAGATTGTATTATGTTTTCTTATAAGAAATTTTTTAGGGCTATGGCCCTTCTTTGCTTTTATTCTTCTTGAAAAAGTTTTAATTCAAAACTTAAATGTTTAAAAATATATTTTTCAAATTAGTAATTTAGATATAATAATAATAATAATAATAATAATAATAATAATAATAATAATAATAATAATAATAATAATAACTCACTATTATGCATAAAGAATTCAATAAAAATATCAAAAAAAAATATTTTAGGTAATCTAATTATATGGACTAGTATCTCATTAATTGTATCTTTCAAATTTTGCACAGTAATTTATGATGAGAATATTGGCGAAGAATTCATATTTCACATTAAAAAAAGAAGTACATGCAAGTTGGCTGATTTGAAACGAGAACTGGCAAATTTAAAGAATTACAGAATTATCACAGACGTCCTAGCTAGTTTAATAATCTTGTATACGATAATGCAAGCTCAAGGGTATTGAATTCATATTTTACATTAAAAAAAAAAGTACATGAAATTAAAACAATCTGCCCACCTTTATGTAGATCAGGTGTCGATGCATGAAACACATAAATGAGAGTACGGCTTTCAATGTCTTCTATGATAGCCACGATAAGTGAATGCATCAAGATTGGGAAATTGATTCAAGGAGTCATCATGTGACAATATGCCATACAATTTGTAGTGAATACCACTGTTTTGTGCTTTACTTTACCCCTTAATGTTATTCTCTTTATTGCTAATATTTTCTTTATTATTGTGGTTGAAGAATAGCATCACATTGTCTTGCATAACAAATTTATTATTTGAATTTTCTCTATGTTCGGTTGTTGTTGTAAATTCGGCTGTTGTTGCAATGACATAAAATATGAATAGTACAATGATTAATTGCAATAGCGAAGTAATTATTTATTTAATAAATCATAATTAAATTAATAATTCTTATATATAAGTGTAACTGGTAGATTAATTGCCCGGGGTTATATATAAGAAGGCGTGATTGGTGATTATTGTGCTTTGCTAACATATAAGAAGGCATGATTGATAACAGATGATTATCAGTGCGTAGGTAAACTGCTTTTGCATATAAGAAGGCATGATTGTTGATTGTTCATGCATTGAAGTTTAGTTGTAGTGTTTTTTTTCTTTTTTTTTTAATTTGTCGGGATGGTTATATTTAAAAGTGAGGGTCTCCGCTTCGTGTGGATCTATGTTTGTGTTCAAAATACGCCTACCTTATTATCCGAAGTAAATATTTTACTCACTGTCAAGAAATATAAATCTACAGTTTTTTGATTATATGTAACTTATATAGTTTCTCAGTTTACTCCAATATCACAGTTGCATGTATATATGAACCATTAATTTATTGGGTTCTACAAATTATATAGCTATTAATTTATATGTAATTTATATTTGTGTTTGCAAGATCGTATTATATGTAAATATGAACCATTAATTTGTTGGGTTCTACAAACTATATAGCCATAACTCATTCAAAATTTTGTAATATATCATTATATTACACATAAGACACATGTTGCATGCATAAGTTTAAATAAAATTAAGGGGCAATGGGTTTAAAGGGTCTCTTTCAAAATTAAAATCAGTGAAAGGACATGTTACTTTTTCATTATAAAATAAGGACGACCAATATTAAAGAGACACCTGGCAGTGCTCAAATTATTGCAAAAGACCAAAAGCATCATCTTTTTTCCCCAAATCACAATTGTGCTACCATCACAATCCCACACCTCTCTCTCTCTCTCTAGCGAGACCTAACCCCCAATTTCGCAACCTCTCAATCTTCTCTTCAACTTAGATTTTGTGCATCATCAATCATTTAGATCATCTAAATTTCTGTTTTATACTCTTAATCTACCCGATTTGAAGTCGATTGATTGTTCAAAGAACTGATTTGAAGTCAATTCAAGGAAGATTGCTCCCTGGTATTTTTTGAAGATAAAGGTGCGATTCCTTTTTTGAATCGTTTTGATATACTTTCACATATGTACATATATATAAACATATGTATATATATTACGAAGTTGTTGCGATTTTACGATTTTTTTATGTTATATATATATATATATCTATATCTATATCTATATGAACATATGTATGTTTATATATATTACGATTTTGTTTGTGTCTTTCTTCCTTTTGGTTGATGTTGATGTTGATAATGAGGTTCATTATATTACGTTCATCTTTTGGTGTTTGTGGATTTTCATCCAATTAGTTTTAGTGCAAAAGTGGATTTGCACCCAATCCTGAGAAATAACTAGGTGCAAATTCACTTTTGCAGTAAAACAGGGGATGTGCAAATCCACTTTTGCAGTAAAACAGTGTGCATTTCTGAGAAATAACTAGCTGCAAATCCACTTTTGCACCAAAGAAAAAATGAAAAAGAACTAGGACAAATTTTGAAAAGCTTTCCACCAATTTTTAAAAAGAATATAAAGGTACTCACACAAATTTGTAGCTCATGTTTTAGGCAAATGTTTCATTTACTATAAAGTTTCCAAAGAAAATGACATGAGCTTTTCACCTCACCTTATAACCCAACTTTTTTCACCTCATTAATAATTGAACTGCATTTGGCTTGATTGAGATGTGGATTTGTTGGACTTTTTTTTTCTTACTTGAAACTTTTTAATACACAGTCACACACACACATATGTTCTTCTTGTTGCTCAAGAATTAACTAAAGTGCATTTGGTTTGATTGGACTATGGAGTTGTTTGGAATTTTTTTTGCTTACTTGAAACTTTATGATTTGTGGATTTGAGTGATTTAGAGTGGATTAATGTTTAGTCACACTAATCTAAATTAAATTATACTAAACTTTACCATTAAACTAGGTGCAAATTCACTTTTGTAGTGAAATAGGCTGGGTGCAAATTCATTTTTGCAATGAAACAGTGTGCAATACAAAATTTTTAATTTCAATTTTAGTGTTGAATTTTAAACTAGGCTTTTGTGATTTGACTTCTTTTTTCCTTTGGCCACGTAAAATTGGCTATTCACATTTTGATAAGCAACTTCTAACGTGGGTGCAATAAGTAGTTTTAACATTTTATGTTGATTACAAAATTAATTATGCATGTGCATTCCATTTTACTGCTCCTAAATTTGGTATTTGATTGATCATTTTGTTAATTTAATCTCATCTTGAGAAGAGCCAAAACACTACTAGTTAGTTATAGACACTTGCTATTAGTTAGCCACTGAAATTCTTATGTCATCTTTCATTTAATTTTACTTTCACAGCATAACATAGACTTATGGATGTGGAAGAATTGACGAGAATAGTTATCGAAGAGTGTCCACAACAAGGAACCACGTAATAATTTACAATTTCCAATACAAGAACAACATATTATGCATGTAGAAGCTAACATTAAAATAAAATATCATTTGCAGTGCTAATTGTGCACTATATGTGTGCCAATTTATCGAGCGGCTCATTCGTTAGGAAAGGATTTCGGTAGCAATGGTACCTCATCTAATGCAAGCAAAGCGAGCAAGAATCACCAATATCATATTGGCGGATGAAGGAAACTCCTGGAAACCTCAAGAAAATGTCGTTCAGGATATTGTGGAGTTTTAAAATACCAACAATGATATATTACAAGAGGATGAATAGAAGAAAAAAAATAGCACAATCATGCCATTTTATAGAGTGATAGGATGATGAACCAATTTTGTAGAGTGATATGATGGTGAACCAATTTTGAAGTTTAATAGGGTTATGAACTAATTTTGTTGTCCAATAGGATGAAAAACATATTCATCATGAATAGTTTTTGTTGATTAATATATGTTTGGTTACAATTTTGTGTTGATTAGTATGTGTTTGATTATGAATTTGAGATCAATGTGCTTTTGGATTACTATGAACATAATGCAAAATGTTAGGCACCTAATGAATCTTTTATTGTGCAAAGTGGATTTGCACCCAATTGTGAGAAATGAGTAGGTCCAAATTTACTTTTGCGGTAAAACAGGAGAGGTGCAAATCCACTTTTGCACCAAAACAATGTGCATTTCTGAGAAATAACTAGGTGCAAATTCACTTTTGCAGTAAAACGGGGAGGTGCAAATCCACTTTTGCAATCCCGTTGATCGTATATGGTCACCTCTCTCCCTGTTCTACGTGGAATTAAGAGTTGAAAGAGAGAAGGGTAGTTTAGTCATTTTAAAACTCTTAAATTATTTAATTTATAAAAGACAAAATACTTATAACTAACTTGAAAACCAAAATTGTCCTTACAACCAAACATTAATGTGAAAAAATCCTCCATTTGTTAAGTTAATATAAGATGTCTTTTTGGTGTATAAAATTATAGAAGGAGGCCTCTAAACCCATTTTCTCTAAAATTAAAATGATCACTTTGCAAGATACAAATCCCTTTCACTTTGATCTTCTAGTTGATTCATATGAATTTAATGAAAACCTATAGCACAACTATTTTATTTTGTTTCAAGGTCATATGTATATTGTTAAGAATTATTTTCATCGCGATTCCTTCTCGTAACAAATTAAACTTTTAGTTGGGGTCGCCACCCAATGCCTGATACCGCTCGTAGAAAACCCGACCCCGGGTCCCCTTCCGCTCCCTCATCAAGTAATGGGCAACTAAAGCAGCATAATCCCCCTCCTCAACAAACGCTTGGAAACCAAGACCGTCCACCAGAGCCTACACCATCGCCGGGTCGATCTCACCTGTCCGCCTCATCAGAACTGGTGGAAATAGCGAAACCCGAGGCCACTGGGCTAGTGTTTGCTGGCAGATGACCCTCTCACCCAAGTAGAAGTGAAGACCATACTCGTCCCTAATCAGCCGCCTGGTCCTCAAGGCAGTCAAAGTACGGCCATATCCAAAATGGAGACCCAGATCACCCCAGGGGGCCCACTCAATCTTAAAAAAAGAATAAATTTTATTCAATTATTTCTTTCTATTACTATTGTTATTATTCAAAAGAAAAAACTCTAAAGTACTTACATGCTCCTCCAACAGGTCATGGACCGCAGCAGCTCCAGTCTCCCAGGTTCGGTATACGTAAAGAGCTCTGTAGTTCCCCGCTATGAACCGGCGGAGAAGGAAAAACTGATCTTCATTCTCAACGAGGAAATCCACCTGGGCGCAACCTAGGCGGGTGTAGGCCACGAACCAACTCTGAAAGAAGATGAAAGACATAGAGAATATTAGCAACAATCAGCGAATAAAATGAAAGGACTAATAGCAAGGATAATAGGCAGAAATATATACCTCCCATAGCAGAGAAAAGCCCTTGAGGTTTAGGGCCAAATGACAAGAGACCTGGTCCATAGCATCATAGAGAACAGCCAGAATGAAGCCGCCCCAGTCGTAATCGAACATGATACTGAAGTCTCGGATGTAGGGCAGCCACCAGAGTGGGCCGTGTCCCCCCCACGGGCCTCGAACAAATCATGAAGCGTCAGCAAGAGAAGAACGCGGGCATATTGGTGTACCTCCCGTTGGGTCATCGGCACTCCTGAAGCAACCAGTCGGGCTCTCTCTGTCACTAGGCGCGTAACTAAGACTGCCCGGGGTATCGTATCACCGGAACTCCGTCACTCTGGGAACCATCCTAATGCGCCAATAATACCCTCTACCATGAGACGTAAGGGGATGTCAATCTGGATAGAGACCCCCCCGAAGGTATCCAGTCAGAGCAAACAGGTCTAGGGTGTCATCGTCATCTCTCCCCAGCTTCAATGGAAGGTATGAGTGGTGTCCCACCAATGAGAGGCCAGCGCCGACACCAGGACTGCTGCCCTAGATACCCGCTCCAGTAGGGCATCAAAGAAGGAATCAAAAGGAGTCGCGAGGAGCAACTCCTAGACAGGGGCCGATGCCTGTCGTCAATCTAGAGAAATAGTGTTAGGAGAACCCCAACCTCGACCAACCCACTGCGGACAACAAACAGAGATGTGTATATAAATATAGGGTTATAAGGGTAAATTATGTAATTTTCTAAAACCTAAGAGTATTTTTGTGTAATTATGAGAGTTATAGGGCTATAGGGGTAAATTATATAATTTTCCAAACCTGAGGGTATTTTGGTGTAATTATGAGAGTTATAGGGCTATAGGGATAAATTATGTAATTTTCCAAACCTGAGGGTATTTTGGTGTAATTATGTGAGTTATAGGGTTATAAGGGTAAATTATGTAATTTTCTAAACCTGAGGGTATTTTTGTATGATTATGAGAATTATAGGGTTATAAAGGTAAATTATGTAATTTTCCAAACCTAAGGGTATTTTGGTGTAATTATGAGAATTATAGGGTTATAAGGGTAAATTGTGTAATTTTCTAAACCTGAGGGCATTTTGGTGTAATTATGAGAATTATAGGGTTATAAGGGTTAATTATGTAATTTTCCAAACCTTAGGGCATTTTGATATAATTATGAGAATTATAGGGTTATAAGGGTAAATTATGTAATTTTCCAAACCTGAGGGTACTTTGGTGTAATTATGAGAATTATAGGGTTATAAGGGTGAATTATATAATTTTCCAAACCTGAGAATACTTTGGTATAATTATGAGAGATATAGGGTTATGAGGGTAAAATTATGTAATTTTCTAAACCTGAGGGTAATTTGGCGTAATTATGAGAATTATAGGGTTATAAGGGTAAAATTATATAATTTTCCAAACCTAAGGGTATTTTGGTGTAATTATGAGAGTTATAAGGCTATAAGGGTAAATTATGTAATTTTCTAAACCTGAGGGTACTTTGGTGTAAATATGAGAGTTATATAACTATAGCGATAAATTTTGTAAATTTCTAAAGGTATCACAAGTAAAGTATGTGTTCTCTAATCGGATATTATTTTCAGGCAGGCATGTATGCTAACATAAGAATTGTTTAAAACATGCAGGAAACGACAAGAATAATAAATAAACAAACAAATATAAATGTACAAAAGGGAGGATTTCCAAAGAAAACATACCAGAGACCATCGACGGATCTCATGTGAGACAGGCTCCATCAAGAGCCAAGGAACATCCGGGACTGGAGCAGCTCGGGTAGCGACTCGGTAGACCACAGCATGACCGCGGTCCACCCCGTCCTTGCTGTACCAGTCGAGGTCCTCCCAATCATCATGGTGAGGGCTGCAGCAGAGAACTCCCTGAGCATCGGTAAAAGTGACCTCCTCCTGGTCACCCTCAAGACGATCTGGCTATGCGGGATCCATCAGTATATACGTAAAGTAGTAAAAAATTCAGAAACTAGGGAAGGCGATAGAGCTTTCGCGCAAGAGATAAGAGAGAAAGAGGGCTAGAGAGAGAAAGAGAAAGGAAAGAATGAGGTGGAATAAGCTCAACAGGGGGGTTATATACTTGTCACGTTTGTCGCGCGACAAACTTTTCCTCACCGAAGTGTTGCGCAACAGTTTGTCCTTCCCCTGATTTTTTTTGACCTTTGTCTCATTTTTTCTCCTGCAGGAATACTTCATAAAAGACAATTTTCAAAGCCTTTCTATATATCGCACACTCATGGTGAGTATCCCAAGGAAAAAAGACTTCCAAGTCATCTCTCCAAAAAAGTCGCGAGAACAAAATACATCAGCTAAAGGAATCTCTGATCTCCCAAAAGGACCGAGACCCTAAATGGGAAAAAGAAAAAACCAAAACGAGACGGGAATAGAAAAAAATTGAAAGAGTAGAAAAAAGAAAAAATCCCGCATAAAGCGCCCAGAGGAAGCGAGAGAAACAGAAATGCAGAGTGACAGGGAGAGCCACACCAAAAGTGACAGCTAGGCCAAAAAGACCGGCTCAGGGCTTAGTTTTGGGTGAGTAAGGCTCCTGATCACGACAAAAGGATAAAAGTTCTTGGTCAAAGACAGAGAAGGCCAAGAAAAATCTTTCCTAAAAAGAGGGAGAAATAAGGGCATCGAAAAATAGAAAGCGATGTGGGCCCACAAAGTGAAAATATGAGAACTAAAGAGATCAGAGATTAAGGATCAGAGATTGCCCTTTCAAACAAATTTTCTTTTCAGCATGATACAGAAGATATGACTTGGAAATAAACCTTCGAATCATCACTCTCCGAAGAACAAAAGAGATCCGAAAACTGCTTTCTTAAAAGAAGTGTTCTCACTCGAGAAAAACATAAGAGTAAAAATTCAAAAAGATACGGGGAAATAAAAGAGATCTGGATAAAAGATTAAACTCCCGATGAGTTCCTTTCACTCACACAAAATTTCTCTCTCACTCTAGTAGTCGAAGAGAGACAACCAATTTTTCCAAAGGTAAACCACAATCACAAGCCCTCTTCAAGGCAAACCACAATAATAAGCCCTATTCAAGGCAAATCACGAGCACAAGTCCTCGCCAGAGGCAAAAGCACTCACAAAATCCCTCCTAGAGGCAATTTTCTTTCTTTCTACAGATCAAAGTCCTTCTAGGGAGGCAAGTGGAGCAATGGTAGTCCTCCCACATGAGACGAGAAGAGAAAGTCCTCCCGGAGAGGCAAGTGGAGTAACGGTAGTCCTCCCACATGAGGTGAGAAGAGCAAGTACTCCCAGAGAGGCAAGTGGAGCAATGGTAGTCCTCGCACATGAGGCGAGAAGAGCAAGTCCTCCCAGAGAGGCAAAAGTGGAGCAATGGTAGTCCTCCCACATGAGGCGAGAAGATCAAAAGCCCTCCCAGAGAGGCAAAGTAGAGCAAAGGTAGTCCTCCCATATGAGGCGAGTGGAGCAATGGTAGTCCTCCCATCTGAGGCAAGTGGAGAAAATAAAAGCCCTCGAAAGAGGTAGTGAGGTAACAAAAATCCCTCTCCGGAGGCAAAACCAAACACAAGCCCTCTTCGGAGGCATTCACAAACACCTTTTGCATACACGCACTTCCTTAGAATTCTTGCGGGAGCCATGGACCAAGGTCTCTTCCAGTTGCCTTAATTCCTTGCAAGCAAGGAGCTTGAGTCGAGAGGGTCTGTAGACACCCCGATCCGTGACCCCCGCAAAAACCCTAACGACTATCGAGAAGTACAATTCTTGGAGCCCGGGACCCATCTGAGCACCCAAAACTACCCCGAAAGGTTTTGTTGGCCAAACAAACCTTTTTTTAAGGGGGATTATCGTGCAACAAAGTAGAATTTCGCATGATAATCTCCCTTGTGTCGCACGACAAACCCCTCTGATCCAGACCATCCACTCTCTGACACATCAGTCTGTCAGAGACATTACTTCAGCCGTTTGTCGCACGACATTGCTCATCATGTCGCGCGACACTTGCCCTTTTTGGGGAAATGTCTCATGACATTCTCCTCCGGGCACTATAAATAGGCCAACACCCCCAAGGGTTGAAGGGGGAGTTTTGGGGATCTAAGAATTCTAAGTTTGTTTCTGATTTTCTGGTCTTTATCAAGTATTTTCTACGATAGTCTTATTTTTGAAGAATTATAGAATCTATTCTCGACACTCGACGTGTCCTGCTTCTGGAATCGAATTCTCTGAAATATCTGAAGAAGGAAAAGATTATTATCACCGGAGATCTCTCTGCCATATTATATTTTCTTTCTTATTATTATTCTCGTCGGGAAGGTAAAGAAAGTCTCTTCTAGTATTTAAAATTAAATATCTGTGTACTTGTTTTATTTTTGTTGTTCTGTCTACGTTTTATTTGAAATAACTTATTGCCAAGTTATAAAATAGTCTATGGTTTTGAAACTCTCTCTTAAATAAAAGGCTTTTGTCACTTGTATTTACATCTTTCAAAACAAAACATCGGATCTCGGAACACAAAGGTTTTCATACCTTTCCCCGTTTTTCTCTAAAATTAGGGTTTTTCATTCGGGAAGTAGTAGACTGTCAGTAAAAGCATTCAAGTTTTTCAACATAAAATAAACATATAAAAGACCACTAGAGACCGAAAGGGTAAAATGGGTGCTTAACACCTTCCCAATCCGTAACATAGTTTCAGAACCAAATAAGATCCTGGTTTCGCAGACAAACGTGTAAAGGAAGGCTTGTCTATAGCCTTTCGTCTTACAAGACCCTTATTGTCCGTTTTCTCGCAAAACATACTGGCGACTCTGAACGAACCCTTTTGTATCTAAAAATAGGATAGAGGGACACCCGATATGAATTATCAACACCATAGAAGCAAATGGAACAAAGGAATCCCTTCCGATGTTTCAGACGCTCAAACACGGGATCGAGACCCGGGGGTCGCATTTGCGGATTCTCACAAGTACATACCTTATATATTTTCTTTCGAGAATGTCGGTTGTAGGTGTTCCTTTCTGGGGAAAAGCATAGAATATGCTTATTTTGGAATCGAATTCTCATTTTGTTAGCCAAGTAAGTTCAATTGGAAACGAGAACCCGTTTAATAACCCTTGTATCTAGCAGAATTGTGTTATGCCTTGTTCCCTTGAGTGAGGGGAGAGAATCTTTAATAGTATCTGCAAGACATATCACCTTTACTAGCTGCAAACTAATCATTCCTTCGCGATAAGGAACCCACAATGAATTCGTCTGAAGTACAATTATATTCCATATTCATTAAGGGGACCTATCAGAGTAATGCAGCGAAAGCTCGGGTACTTATCGATTCAAGATTAAGGTGATTAATCCTTTTGTAATCTTCTTACATTTGCTAAGTATATTGCATCTGAACTTTGAGAATTTGGTTTGTAGAGGGATTAGAAATGAACTCCCTTGATAAATCTTGAAGAAGAATGTTTGTTTAACAGTTATATCTCGTGGTGAAAGGGAATATAACTATTAGTAGAATTCAATGCTCTTCTATTTCATTTCCCTTGTTATTTCTTATGTGGAACTTTGGGTACACATTCAACTTGAAAATAATTCCATTCTTTCGGATTGAGGAGATTTGTTCGAATTGGTCAGTAATAGCATAATGAATTATCAATTGTGGCTTACTGAACTATGTTTTTGAACTCTTCTTATGTTAGAAACGTGTAGTACATCTGAGACACGAGACGTACCATTGCTTGACCCTTATTGAGTTAGCATCCGTGAGGTGAGCATTTTCGAGAAATCCTTCTCATCCTCCTATGTAGACATCTAACTAGAGTGATATGTAAGCTAGTTATAAAGCTAGTTTTCGCTAAAGGAGAAGTCTGGAGCGGAAAATCATATCTTAAGTTCGGGATGAGTGTCCTGGTGAGAATTTCTCCTACACCATTTCAAGAGTTCTGGTGATGATGACGTAAGCATTTCAAGTTTGAGACCTTCCTATTCCCCTCTTGATTCTAGCTTGGGATTTGAAGTAATACTCTGGATTCAAGCATTATTGAGACCGATCTCTGGCAAACCCTTTAAGGAGGGGAGTTGACACTCGATTAAGGTAAGTAGACCTCATCTCTGCCGCTATTTCCTTTCCGTCTTACACTTGTATATATTTGTGTGTGTTAAAGTTTGTTCTAGCTCGGAGGAAAAACAGTCTGAATTATTCTATCAGGCATGAATTACACCCTTGAAGGAGTATGAACTCTCCTAATATCATGCTAGCATACTATAAGTGTATCACTTTTGCTCTATGCATAGTGGATTCCCGAAGGGATTTTCCAAAGTAGTATGTCTGTTGCATGTTAAGGGGGAGACAAGGTAAGATGTAACACCCCCGCCCTAATTATTAGGACAACACTCGTAATTAAGGTCTGGAGTGTCACTAACCCATCTTAGATTGACTAAAATGGGTATATATAATGTAAAATGCATAAAGAAATCAAAATAATACTATCATACATGTCAAATAACCGTTTCATAATCATACTGATGATGATAAAACTGTATACAAACATATAACATGTATATAATAGTTTTAAAACCATCTAAGAAATTTCATGATAATATACTACACTCCGGGCTAGCCGTGGCTTCCTGCGATAACATGTACATAACAAAAATACATCTGTATCAGAGCCACTAACTCGTTCCCGGTCCTTTCGCGTCCCTATTCTCTTTAGACTCCTGAATACCTGTATAGTTTAGAAAAACGGGGTGAGCATATCGCTCAGTAGGGGGAATGTTAAAGGAAAGTTTGGAAAACATTCCTTAATTTATTACTGTAAATCAAGTAAACCTTTTCATCGTAAAATCTAAATATTATTTGTAAAATATCACAAAAGATAACTAGTTCATGACAATGCGTGCTCATGCATATGCAGGTTACGTCCCTTTGTGTCAACCTATTTCTGAATCTTGACAATGCATACTGATGAGAAACCAAGCCAAGGTGGCCATATAAAATCCATTCGCTCCAAGAGCATATAACATAATCATAGTTCCTGTCAACGAGAACCTGAACTGGAATCTCATCACAGAATCCATTGCCTCAAAGTGGCATACTGTCATCATACCCAGGAAGTGGAATAACAACCTGTCCATCTTCCACAGAAAAGAATCAAACCAATGGTGCATTGTTAACGCCTAGGTTCACGGGTCTTTCATCGGTGGCTTATAGGCAGCCAAACAATATCCCCCAAGGGTTTAGGGCTTTTCAACCCAATGGCACCGGGCCCTGCCTATTTTCCCATCCCAGCAAGCACCATGAAAATATATATTCATACATAATTCACATCACCATGGTCATCCATGACCAAGTTCAATCATTTCCAAGAGATCAACCAACCATTCGTATTCAATAAGACAATATCAAGATAGAAATAAAGCTGCTATGAATTACCAGGATAAATAAGCCTCCATGTAGCCTCCGAGCAGATATATATATAACGAAGCTTTCAGTATCATAATAAGAGATACACGCCCATTCAATAGGCCATATGGGAATCCGAGCTTACCGAAGAATCTTCAAGAGTGCGGTTGTGTAGACACCCCGATCCGTGACCCCCGCAAGAACCCTAACGACCTTCAAAAACTACTGTTTTGGGGTCCGAGACCCACCCGAGCACCCGAAAATACCCCGAAAGGGTTTGTTGGCCAACAAACCTATTTTTACAACTTTCAATTTTTTTTTCTTATAATGTTGTAGCTACTTTCAATTTTTTTTTTCTTATAATGTTGTAGCTAAAACCACAATGTGTTTAAAACTTCTTTTTAAAAAATTCCAACATGTGGAGTCCGTATTCTCAATAAACCAACTTATGAATAGAAATACTCATTTCATGTAAAATTTTCTCATTCAATCACAATATAAAACCAACTCCACATATAAAACATTTTACCAAAATCTCATTTGAAAATCTAAAGTTCAGTTATTTATTTACAGAGTTCGTACACTGTAGACACCCCGATTCGTGACCCCCGCAAGAACCCTTACGACCTTCGAGAACTACTGTTTTTGGAGTCCGGGACCCATCCGAGCACCCGAAACTACCCCGAAAGGGTTTGTTGGCCAACAAACCTGTTTTTAAGTGGGATTGTGGCACGACATACTGGTATGTCGCGCGACAATCACTCTTATGTCGCGCGACAAACCCCTCTGCACCCGACCATCCACTTTCTGACACATCACAGTGTCAGAACCCATCACTTCAGCCGTTTGTCACGCGACAAACATACATGTTGCGCGATAAACAGGTACAGTAAAACAGATATGTCGCGCAACAAACAGATAAAGTTGGGAAATATCGTGCGACAATCCTTCCCGAGCACTATAAATAGGCCAACACCCCCATGGGTTCTAGACGGCAACTTCTCGCCACAATTTCTATACTAAAATTCCTTATTCTCTCTCATATTTTCTAATATTTAAGCCTTCTCCGGAAGCATCTGCGATAACATTTATTTCCGCAAGAGTCTCGGATCTAATCTTGGCACCCGGAGTGCCACCTTCTAGAGTCAGACCGCTGGAAATATTTCTAAGAGGAAAAGCTAATATTCGCCGGAGGTCTTCTCTGCCGTATTATATTTTCTCTCTCTTATTCTTATATATATCGTCGGGAAGGTAACTAAAGTGTCTTCTAGTAATTAAATAAGATATTTGTATATTTGTATATTAGGTCGATCCCCGTCCTAGTAAGCGAAGTGGCGACATAGTTGTGGTAGATTCCTAACGCGCTCGAAAAATAGGTTTTCATTAGTTATTTCCAAAAAGCAGTAGAATATCAGTAAAAGCATCCAAGTTTTCCAACATAGAATAAACATATAAGACCACTAGAGACCGAAAGGGCGAAATGGGTGCTTAACACCTTCCCAAACCGTAATATAGTTCCCGAACCCTATAGAATCCTGGTTTCGTAGACAAACGTGTAAAGAAAGGCTTATATGTAGCCTTCCCTCTTACACAATCATTTTGTCCGTTTTCTCGTAAAACGTACTGGCGACTCTGAACGAACCCTCTTGCATCTAGAAATAGGATAGAGGGACTCCCGATATGAATTATCAACACATAGAAGCAAATGGAACAAACGGAATCCTTTTCGATGTTTCAGACTCCCAAACCAGAGGCTGAGAACCTGGGGTCGAATTTGCGGATTCTCACATACACAGATACATTTATGTACAAAGCCAATTTACATACAACTCAGTCCTTATCATAAGGACTAGAAATAGTCAGTACTTCAGAGGCATCTGGAACGGAGAATCACGCGCCACCTTGAGAACCCACCTGCAAAACTGTTTGGAAATGGGAATGAGCCAAAACCGAGCTCAGTGGGAACCAATACAAGTTTTATATGGGGATACATGTTGGAAGGAACATACACTTGTAGTTTCTAATAAAATATGATATATATATATATACCTTTTTAATAATGCAAATAGTTCAATGCAACTGTATACACACACGCCGAGTCCCTCTAGGATACCCATCCTAGATTCTGGAAGCTAATTCTTTTACTAGCCACAATTACCCCTAATTTACCTTATATATGCCACTATAAGGTATCTTGCAACTCCAAGAGTTAATGAGCTTATTCCACATTTTCAGTTACTAGCTTCCTACAATTCATCATGCCCAAGTATGCTTCGCTCCCACCATGTGATCATCACCGTACTTTTCACATCCTAGTTTATCCCACGGTTAATTCATGATTATAAGATATATCTATAGCACTAGGCCAAGTACTTATAATGTTTCACTTTAATTATAATTCATCATGTATTCTGTACTTGGCTAGCTAAAAGGTTTTACCGTTAAGAGGCTCATCTTATGCTACTTACTCAGTTACCCATATGCCATGTTTAAGGCTAATATTCCTCATTACTTATATTATGAATCCGACGTCCCTAGTTAACTTGCACATGCAACGCTAGCAACTTAATAATTCTAAGGTAACCACATGAGGAATGAATATAGTAACAACAAGAGATATGATACAACCACCATAACTGTAATAAGCATACAAGGATCAATCTATCATATCTCTTGTATAAAGCCTTAGGCATACACCCCGCGATCACTAGGCTTAGAGCATCGGTTCCCCAAGGACCCCCAAGCTCTAAACTAATCATGTATCCTCCAAGTGAGCGAACTACACAGGGACTCAGTCTTAACTTGTAATTCATTTAGAGTTAAACCCACGTAAGACATTTTCCCGGGGACTACACTCTAAATAGTTAACAAGAAGAACACCCGTACAAGCAAGTTCCTCCAAGGATAGAACTACCTCAGGATCGTTCACCTAAGGGTAGGGCTACTACTTTTCGGAACACATAGTCCCGTTGATAAAGCCACACAAACTAATCCGCAAGCTAGGGAAGTTAGTAAAAGCAGGACTACGAATACTCATCTGTGAGAAGGCAATATACATCAATATGATAACATAAAAAGGCGGCTACAACCATATAGTATAGGACTACAACCCTAATATCTCACAGGGCTCCAACCCTGGATTAGTTGGGGCTCCAACCCACAGCTAGTACCAGTACTCAATCATAGCGGCTACAACCACATCCAATGGGCTACAACCCAATCATATGGCAGGGCTACAACCCTCCATGGTAAGGCTACAACCTTACAATTAATATCCACACAAATAATTAGGTCGAAACATCAACGAACAATAGATATATACAACATAGATGTCATAACATCATTTTCAATATCTTTCTGCCAAATAATTAAACACAATAAATAGATGACACATTCATGTATATACATGGCCAACCACATACGAGCATTACTTGCATTATCAAATGCTAAGTATTCATCTCTTCATTTCATTACTCATTTTTTTTGTACTATTACCCTCATTAAGGTTATCTTATTTCACGTAAGCCCCTACGTGTCACTTGAAGCGTGCATTACTAAGTTTCATTCATGTAGATTCATTACACTTTCTACATGAACCCGTATCAACTATAATTAGCCGTGTAGTTCCATGTCATTCAATTCCGACCACCGTATCGGATTACTTCTTCTTACGCATTTCAAGCCAAATGGCATACGTTAATTTATAATCTTGAGCCTAGCAAGTCATATGTATGATTCAAGGGCCATTCCATAAGTAATTTAGTGTTTTTCCCAAATCTCAACAAGAGCTTTAAAGACCGCATATATATACAAACACTCGAAAACTATCTCATACTATTCACTCTTTGTGGCTTTTTATGAAAATCACAAGACTAGCATCATATACGTGTGTTTACTCGCATAAATATGCATATCCATTAGTTAAAAAGCATAATCAAATGTCAATTTGGACTAACACTTCCCAATTTATAGCATATTCATATTTACTACAAAATGGGTTCTATGCAAAACTTCAAGTATTCAAGTTTAGATGTGTAACTACTTGTGCTATTGTGTAATCCAAATGATATTGAACTATTATTAACTACCAACCGAAGGTTTATCCAACCCAACCCACATGCAATTAATCCAACCTGAAGGTTTTAAAGAAAAATCCTCAATTTTGTAAAAATCACTAATGCATCACGTGATAGTTGAAATTAAAGTTTAAGTATTAGTGTTCCCACCTTAAAATACGATAATCCACAAGCTTGAAGTTTTGGGAGAAGAGTTAATGACAAATCCTCTAAGATACAATATTTTCATTGAGTTCCAATAGGAAATAGAGGTAGGAGATGATGAATAGTGATGAAGGAGATGAAGGTGATGTTCTTCAATCATGTTTGGATCAAAGGATTTGGATCTCTAACAAAACCCCCAAAATCGCCACTCTCTTTCCCTCTCTAAGCCCTTGTGTGTTTGTATAAAAGAATGAAGATAAATGAGATGAAATGAAATAAATATGTAATGCTCAGGGACAACAATATATTGTTCTGTCCAATAGATGCTATCCCTAGGATATTTCAGGGTAGTACCCACAGCCTTATTTAGGCATCTTCAATAGCAGGTTGTTCTAGAAAACAGCATGTTGTTGACTTCGGTTACTGCGTTGACCTTAAAGATGAAATAATTTAGGCTTAGGCCAAACAAAAAAGTTGTAGATAATCGAAGCACCTTTCCAATGGCAAAAATAAAGTCCCATTTGAACATCGGATGAAGAAGTTATAACTAAAATACTACAGCTATGTCAAAATTCTAAAGAACTCACACTAAGGCTAGATTTGCAATAATTCTTCCGAACTCAATCCAATGCTTTGGAAAAGTATTGGTACATACAAGAGGGATATAATGAGGTGTAAATGACTACGGAATAGTCCACAGCACAATAGTTAAGGTTCCAAATCGAACAAATGGATTTCAAACTCCGAAATCTCCAATTCTTGCTGTTAGCGTGCCAAACATTTCTATGGCTACCCGAAGTACATTTTGAGCCTACATGCGTGTGTAATATGACTAACATGACTTGAAAGAATTGTCTGAATCATCATAAAGCACTCGGAATCAAAAATGGCCACTCCGAGTTAGAATTAGCCTTAAACGCGATTAAGAAATATGATTAGAACGAGATTAATGCACGGGGTATTACACAAATAATTTGTGTCGTCATTTGTACCTACATCTATATTTTAAAAATGGAGGCATTTGGTTAAAAGGGCTTCCTTTATAATTATATTTAATACAAGGACACCTTACATTTTCATTCCAAAACAAGGACACTTCTTTTTCTTTACCTAAAATATCATTCTTCCATTTTTTTATTTCTTCATCTTGGTGTTCTTCTCCCCACTCTTGATGTAGTTAGTCAAGTGTCCATTGGTGACTAACCCCTTTAAGAACAATTTCAAAGTCTTGTAATTATTTGTCTTATGCCCGTGGTCCTTGTGATAAGAACACCCGAACTTAGCATTACGGGCATTAGGGTTGCCTCTCGTGGCCCTCAGCCATTCAAAGTATGATTTATACTAGAGAATTTGATGGGTGAAAACTAGGGCTGGCAATTCGGGTTTGCATGTCTTATTCGGGTAGTGTCAACACACAAGTATTACAATATTAGTGTCAACCCGAACACAACCCGTTTAACTAATCGTGTCGTTTATATTAACTCGAACACGACCTATTTATTTTACAGGTTACACGACACGACCCTACTAACCCGTTTAATAAATAGGTCGTGTTAAACCTGCAACTCGAGACGACATGGTTAATCTTTTAAGATTATAATGACAATTAAGTCTCATGTGAAAAAAAAATAACTTGTTTTATAATAGTTTTAAATTTTTAATAAGTAATAATAAGTATCACCTAATACCAAAATTCAATATTAATAATCTAGAGTCAAAATATATAACATTCCATCACCGAAGCATAAACATAAAAAATTAGTAGTTTGTCCATCATAAAAAACATAATAACTATCATTTATTATCAATACTCAAAATAAGAATATAATTTCGAGTTAACGGGTTAACCCGAACATGACCCGTTTAGTTTGTGAGTTAAACGTGTCTGACCCGAAATTGACCCGAATCCGTTTATGTTTGACCCCAACCCGCTAACTCCGTGTCGAGTTCGTGTCGGGTTAGCGTGTCATATTAAATATTGCCAGCCCTACTAAAAATTGTGTCAACTCCCTTGAATCCTTCGTCATTGACTTTACCAACTTGGTCCTTTTTCTTCTTTCTTTTGGTTTTATCAAACTTTTTCCCACTTCCACCTTCATCTCTATTAAGAGCTAGGGTTGTCAGTGCTTCATCATCCTCTACTTTAGCGTATTCATTAACTTTGGCCAGCAACTGATCAAAAGTGTGAGGAAGCAGTCTAGTCATCGAGTTATATATACCTTCATTACCATATGGAAACCCACTCTTGAAGGTGTTCAGAAAATTTGAGATCACGATCCTCGGCCTCCTAAAAGACTTCCCAATAATGATAAAAGTATTCTCTAAACGTTTCTCACTTCTTTTTCCTTAGACTAGTGAGAGCTTCTGGTCCTTGATCACTTGACTATTTATAACGGATCTGGCCATGAATTGCTTGGCCAATTCTTTGAAATTGTCAATTTGTTGGACAGGTAACCAAGTGAACCATCTAAACCCAAATTCCCCACAACTTGCTAGTAACATCCTACACATAACTGCGTTTCTAGAGGTTTAAGAGTCCCATAATGCTTTAATTGGCGTTGGATAAAAAGAGAAGGTTCATTTGTTCATTATCAAAAAGGGAAACCGTAGAGAGAGGATAAGGACGATAGTAAGGGAAAACATGTAGGGTTTTGTTTTTCAACACCTATAAATATTTATTTAAAATTAACAAAATATTTATATTTGACTAAACTACCCTAATGGTCCATAAAATATTCACCAAGTCTTATTTTGGCCCTTAAACTAAAAAACAATCCACTTAAACGCTTAAACTACTGACTGTATATCACTTTGCCTTTTTTGTCCATTTTCTCCGTTAAGTTGGATGGAATTAAGGGTATTTTTGTCAATTTAATTAAAAAACTATTTTAAGTAGATATTTTTTTATATCTTTTTTAAGATAAACAACTTTAGTTTTTTTCAATATCATTTCAAAGCTTTTTTATTAACAATATGGATCAAAATATTTTATTTTTTAAATCCCAACTTAACGTCAAATTAAATATCTTATAAACAACGCCAACAATTTAATCTCAAATTAACACAACTACTTGGTACTCCAGAATGGAGTTGAGATTCGTTCAATTAGACTACGGCATGGTCTGAGGGGACCCCATCAATCCTTACTTGTTTATCCTTTATGCTGAGGGTATATCGGCTTTGATTTGGAGTTATGAGTCTCGTGCTTGTTCACGAGAGTGTCGGGTGGCTCAATCGGCGCAGTCAACGTCTTACTTATTTTTCGCTGATGACAGTTATATTTTTTTCAGGCTTAATCTTGTCGAGTGTGGTATGGTTTTGCAAAGTTTGGAGATGTATGAGAAGGCTTCCGGTCAAAAATTTAATTTTAATCAGTCCTCTATTTCTTTCAGCTCTATTGCGAAGACGAAGGACCGTAAGGATATATATGATTTGTATCAAGTTAGAGAGACTCCCAATCAAGGTAAATATTTGGGCTTGCGTTCTTTGATTGGGAGAAACAAGTATCAGATCTTTTCGTACGTGAACGAGAAAGTCTGGGCTCTGCTGAATGGTTTTAGCAAGAGGTTCTTATTGAGGGGTGAAAAAAATATCCGTTTAAAAATAGTTCCTCAGGTGATTCGTTCATATGTTATGAATGTGTTTGGTTTTCCTAAGGTGTTATGTGAGGATATCGAGCAAATGATGAATTCTTTTGGGTGGGGATCTAATTCTAAGGAAAAATGAGGTATCCGCTGGCTCTCTTGGGACAGGTTGTGTGGCCCGAAAGGTAAAGGGGGCCTAGATTTTCGTAAGCTTTGTGAGTTTAATCTGGTGCTGGTGGCCAAACAGGGCTAGCGTATGATTTTAGAAAGGCTCGTTATTTTTCGTTATGTGTTTTTCTTGAGGTAAAGCTCGGGAGTATTCTTAGTTATATTTGAAGCAGCGTGTTGATGTCTCAAGGTTTGCTCAAGCCGGGGTTGTGCATTCGGTGGAGTCTGGTCGTTCTACAAAAATCTTTAGGGACCCTTGGCTTCTCAATAGTGATAACTCGAGGATTGAGACGGTCCCGCCTCAAAATTTACTTGAGGCAATAGTGGAATAGATTCTGGACATCAAGTGTAATGGGTGGGATTAGGATATTCTCAAAGATATTTTTTTGAATAAGGATAGGAGCCTTATTTGTCGATTCCCTCTTAGTCTAAGAGATGAGGAAGACATGTGGTTTTGGCATTGAAGTCCGGACGGGGGGTACTCGGTTAAGACGGGATATTGAACGCTGAGGTCCAATTTGGTGTATAACGAGCCTTGATTTGAGTGGAAGTTGATTTGGAACTTAAAAGCTCCAGGAAAAGTTCTGAATTTTCTTTGGTGGGCATGTGTTGGATGCTTGCCAGCTACGACGCTGCTAGTAGGTCGGCACATCCCCATTAATTTATTCCTCTGTGCTTTTCAGATTATGAATCGGTGATCCACTATCTTGTTTTATGCCTAGTAGCGTGTGGTGTTTGGAGTATGGCGGGTTTTAATATTAATAGTGCTTATGTTAGCTCGTTTTGTGAGTGGTGGCAAGTTGTTTATAATGGGTGCTTGGTTGAGGACCAAAGTTCGATTGCTGTCATTCTGTGGAGTTTATGGAACAACCGCAAAAATAAAGTGTGGAACGAGAAGTGTGATTCGGCAGCAGTGATTATTCATAAGGTTGTTTCTTCCCTCTCTCAATGGCGAGCCTTTCAAGGGCTCGAGGTTTTTGTACGTTATAATGTCGAACCTGATGTCAGATCCAAATGGCAAAGGCCGGTTTACAGGTCTCTCAAATGCAATATCAACCCACTATTTTCTCTTCAGAATAGAAGATCAGGTATGGGTTATTATTCGTGATGAGAACAGGTTGTTGGCTCGAGCGATTAACGGGGGTATTTCTGCTCCGGCAGACCCTTTGCTTGTCGAGGCATTGAGCATTCGCGAAGCGCTAAGCTGGATAAAGCATTTGGAGCTCTCTAATGTTTGGGTGGAGTCGAATTCAGTGCTTCTCATCAATGCGCTTAAAGGAAAGACATTGAATCTCTCTTATTTTGTCTTGGTTGTGAAGGATTGTTTAGTGTTAACTAGTGGTTTAATTAATTTCTCTTTTGCTTATGTTCGTCGATGAGCAAATCAAGTCACTCATCTCCTCGTGAGAGTAATTGTTTCTATATCTGGTCCTAGGAGTTGGGAGTATGTTCCTCCTCCTTTCATTGTTGACATTTTGGCTTTTGATTTATTATAAAGTTTCCATTTTTCTGCCAAATATATATATATATATCTTATAAACAACCACCAACAATTTAAGCCCAAAATAACATAACTAACAATTTTAATATGATTTGGAAATTTGATTAAACTAAATCAATGGAAATCCAAACTAATTCAAAACCGCCAATTCATGGTGACAGATAATGGTGGAGGCGTGATTGGAGTAATGATGTAGGGCAGCAACGCAAATTGAAGAGGGTTCAAATCCTAATGGAAATATTGGTAGTGGGGAGGTGGCCGGAAGTAGATGTGGTAGGCAGTTTGCCGAAGGTGGTAGTGGTAGGGAGAGAAAAATGATTTCTCTTTCTAAAATTTATTTGACCTAATTTTAGATCTAAGGAGAGAGATAGCGGGTTTTATGTTGGTGGGGGATGAGAGGGGGTTTGATTTTGGGTGGGGATAAGAGAGGTGGAGATATGATGGTGGTGGTTTGGAGGTGGTAATTGTAGGGATGGGAGATGGTGCAAACGGTCAGTGTGAGGTGGATCGGTGTGGTGGTGGTTTGTGTGAGAGAGAAACTAAGAGGGTGTGTGATGGAGGTTTTGTGAAGAGATTGATGTGGTGGTATTATATGGTAGTTGTACCACCTCGTGTTTAGTTTACTAATTAATTTTCCTTCATAAGCTTGATTCACCGAATAACCTCGCTTTAGATAGTAATTTTTTGTTCCGAGTACAATTATGTGGTTTCGACACCTCGAGCATGATTCAATAGCTTAATTACATCTGCGTAAATGAGCATTTTGTTAATTGGGTGATCCTTATAAAATTATAGGTTTTAATCGCTCCTTTGTTATATTTTACCGTTAAACGTAGCTTTGGGTAATCGGATTTGGTTTCGGACATATTTTGATGAGCCGAACACTTTCCGTAAGTCATATTAATCATATTACATATGCATGCATGGTTGAAACACATTTAGGATGGCCGTGGTTGAATTTGGTCAGCTAACGGTGATAATTAAGTTTTTAGTGAAATGAGTTTTTGGCCAACTTTGAAAGGATAGAACATTCTCGTCCAATGTCCAAATAAGTCACCGTTTGAACCGTTAGATATATTTATTTCCCATCTACAACATTCGTGTTTTGACCGAAACCCAATTCTAGCTCTTTGCGGGTCATAACTGAGCACGAAGTAAGTCATTTAACCAAATCTGCTCGTATCATAATACAATGTTTCGGCATATTGCTATCTTCAATGAATTATTGGTATTTTTCTGTTTTGAATTTGAAGAAACTCTAAAGAGAAAAGTTGTAGATCTTTGAGTCCTCTTTTCGTTGATATAAAGATCATCCTAATCGGAGTTCTAAGCTAAGAGTCATGCTTAAAATACGAACAATGCGCAAGAAACATTTGGCTACTCAGGTTTGACCCCCTTTTTTAACCATTTGATCCGATTTTTGTCTCATTTACACCCCAAAACCCCGAAATCACGAGCATTCTATATACATCACCAATTCAGAACCCTAGAGTGAGAGAGTGTGGGGATTTGGGGGAGATTTGAGAGAGTTTCCACCTTGGGTACAAGATTTAGCAAGAAATCACCATTGTTCTTCATCTCCATTATTCCCTTCACCTTAGTCACTTGGAGGAGCTTAAGGATTCTTGGAGGAGTGAGAATTCCAGCCAGCTAGGTCATCATTTGCCTTCTCAAAATCATGTTAAAGCTTTAATTCCAGGTGGGAACAATAGTATAAATTCATTTTTATTACTACTATGTGTTGCATGTAGAAATTTGATTAAATATTAGGGGTTTTTGCTAAGAACCTAGGGTTTGTATTGCATGCATTGGGCTTGGGTGTTTTTAACCTTCAATTGATAGTAGAATATTGATATTTATCTTGAGTATAACGTATTACAAGAATCAATTTAGTTTGTACACACCCAATTTATGATTTGGATTAAAAACCCCCAATTTGGTAACTATTGCTACTAGTTTTTAAGATAATGCTTATGATGAGTATAAGTGGTATAAATTCTGGAATTTCTATATATATAAGGTTGATTTTGGTTGGTTAATGAGTTAAATTGATGAATAAACAAGATTTACCCCAATTTTACCCAAAAAATCCATATATCCACAAGTGTGTTTAACTAGAAATTGTGTATAATTATAAAAGGCTTATATGATGGGTTTGATACATGAATATTGTTGCTCGGATTTTAACCCTAGGGGGTGAATAGGGTTTTAAAAACTTAATGCGGAATTAAAAACTTTTCTAAAAAGGTTTAAGCAAAACAAATTTACTAAACAAATATATCAAGGAATGGAAGCGTTTAATCAATCAAACAATCTCAAAACAAGCAATAATAAAGCAAGTAACTAAAGAGCTTTATTTTAGAAATATTAAATCAATTTAAAGCTCAAGACTTTTTGTCCTCAAGGTTCAGTTTCCTAAACCATACGTCCGCGCTCGATTAGTTCCCCGAGAAGTTCCACTAATACCGTTTTTCTTCCGGGTGAAAAACAAACCACTACAAATGTATCATTTCACACAATCTACAAGTATTACTTTACCGCAATACTCACATAAGATATCTCTCTTGCTAAACTATGAGATTTACCACTCACAATCACTCAAGTGTAATTGTCTCACTACACTTTACAAGAATTGGCCTTCTTGCTCACTTGTGAGATTTACCTCTCACAAAAGAATATTACAAAGTGTTTGGTGATTCACACCAATGAATAATAGCTCTCAAGTGTTTAAAGAATACAATTTAAGCTCACACTAGAGTTATCAAGATTGATCAATAAGTTTAAGCTCAAATATGATAAATATGATCAATGCATTAGCTTGAATACTTGAATAATGAGAATGTATGAAAAATGAGTTTGTATGATCATTCAAGTGTGTAAAAACATGTCTAAGACCTCATATATATAGTGTAACATCCTGTATTTAAACTAATGTTAATTATGTTATATTAACTCCCTAATGTATATATGAATGATCGTTTGGTGATTCGGGTGGTCCGAATCAATTTCGGTTGGTAAATAGGAAGTTTTGGTTCTTCGCGATTTGTTAATTTTGGCTAATTTTGAGCTATTGTAATTTCTTCGTTACTTACCCGATTAAGGTTCTGTCTGCGATGATGTCTAGTATTCATGCCATTCTACAACTTTTGTGTTTTGTCCAAAGTCCAATTCACACTCCTCGTTGACCAAAACAAGGCCCGAAGTTGGCCCATCGCTAAATTCTGGTCTTTCGGAGGCGCTTTGGCAGAGCGCTGTCTTCGGTAAATTTCTGGGAACGATTGGTCCATAATTTGGAGAAACTTCCAACTAGGAAGTTGTAGATCTTTGAAATACCTTTCCGTGCATATAAAAATCACCTCAATCGGAGTTCCGAGCGAAAAGTTATGGCCGAAATACAAATAGTGCTCCAGATCCATAAGGCATATGTCGGCAGAGGACTCCATGATCGATCATGGGGGAAACCATGATCGATCATGGTCCAACAGTAAGTCGGTTTTCACCACTTTTACGTTACTTTAAGCCTCATTCTTCCATATTTTCGAGATAGAACCTCAGGGGAAGTTATAGAGAGGTGAGAGCTCGTTTTTAAGGGTTCTTTGAGAGCTTTTTACACATCTTTCATCCTCAATCCAAGATTTAAGCTTCAAATCTTTCAAACCTTCATCTCATCCACTTATTCACTATTCATCATCATCTTCGTTGGGATTTCGTCAGGCGGGCTCCGATTATCATCTTTTCTTCTTTCCTTTGGCCTACAAATTGAGGTAGGGTCCTATGGCTTTCAAAACTCGATATTATGCTTTAATTACTCGAGAATCATGATTTTTGATCATTATTCGTATGAAAAAATTAAAGATAAAAAGGGGTTATATTGTTGTTTGATTTATAATACTATGTTTGCATGATTTAAAGCATGATATGCCTTACCCACTGGTTGTACTATGTTATTGGAATCATATACGATATCTCTTGGTGGTGTGGGTATTGTTTGTGGGAAAAATGAAAATATTGATTGATTTATACACACCAAGAGATATATAATTGATTGTACTTGAGTGGGTATGGCATAGTTTGCTTGATGGTTGTATAAATGAGCATGTTTGCATCCTGTATACATCATTATTGTGTCAACCAAAGGCTCGGAAAGATTATGGCAAGCTCTGGATCAATTTCTCGATTCATGGATCTATTTTTTGCCTTTGTGAAGTATTCTGCGGTTCGTAAATATGATGAAGAGCTAGTGTCTCTCAAGACCAGATGGTTATATCAATATGGTGCTTGCCGGGATGGGAAAAATAAGGAGGGCTCGGTGCCCTTGGGTTGAAAAGCCCTAAACCCCTGGGGGAGCAATGTATGGCCGCCTATTAGCCACCGGTGTGGAGCCCGGGAACATAGGCAAACTGGCAAGGCACTGTAGTTCCGTGGTTATGATTCTATTTGAGGACTTGAGGTCCAAGAATTGTGATCTATTGATATATTCTGAGGTCGATGGGCCGGGTTATTCTATAAGGCTGTTGGGCCAATTTATGACTGTTATCGGATGACGGTCGGGCCATCTTGCATTTGGAATCAGCATTAGCAAATTTGAGCTACGTGATTCTATGGTTGACACATGGGAGGTAACCTGCATTGGCATATGCATTGCATTACCAAATGAATACATGTTTTCCACTGAATGGTGTTTTCTCTGTGATTATTTACCCCTACTGAGCTTACAGCTCACCCCGTTCTTTCCCTAAAACCTACAGGTACTCAGGAATCCAAAGAAGGCAAGGACGCGATGGGTTCGGGAACGAATTAGAAGCTCTGATACTTGTATTTTGATAATTTTGATTGTGTATATCATGGTACGGCAAGTCACGGCTTGCCTATAATACATCCACTTTTAATTAGTCCCTTTTTTGATATTTATGCATGTATATATGTATGAACTTGACCTACCCCATATCATTACTATGCTTATGAAATCTGCACTACATGGTACATGTTATAATGCTTTAACATCATTTTTGTATATTGTACCCATCAATGCTTAATATACAGTATGTTGTTGACTTATATTATTCGTATATATCTATCTTAGTCCTACTAAGATGGGTCAGTGACACCCCAGGCCTTAACTACGGGTGTTATCCTGTACAATTAAGGCGGGGGTGTTACATATAGCTTGCAAAACTATATGGCCATTTGAAGTGGTTACAAAAACTTATGGGTCAAAACTAGGTGGGATAAATGTATGTGCCTTATGGACATCGTTGCAATATGAGTGTTGCAATCTTGAATGTTTTATGTTTATTTTATATACACTTGGCATATGTACAACAGATACATCATGTATATATATATAAGATAATTGCCTTATATAAGTCTCTTTAAGTAACATAACTAATGGTAATAAGACAATTTGTGAGATTCAAGTCATGGGCTATTAATGCTAATTATGGTTGGATTATTGATACTATATGATGTGAGTATCTTATGCAATATATGGATAGATTTACTTGAAACTATTATATTATTGTTGTTAATGGATTTTCCCACCTAGTTAGCATATATAAATATATTTACGCATTCTTTTCTTTGGAT
Organism: Lonicera japonica; assembly: GCA_021464415.1. Lineage (NCBI taxonomy): Eukaryota > Viridiplantae > Streptophyta > Magnoliopsida > Dipsacales > Caprifoliaceae > Lonicera > Lonicera japonica. The sequence goes on from JAKCWG010000735.1 coordinate 393,839, forward strand.
ACATATCTCGTATATCTATAATTACTTATAGCTAATGGCTAGCTTTTGATGCATATATACTTGATATCTTAATTGGTTTGAGATTTGTATACTTTTATGATTTGGCACCATAATTTACCATTTGGTTAGCTACCCTTACTATCTTAGCCTTAGTGGCTACATGATATATTTGTCCTTGGGGAACATAGCCTATGTGGTTATATGAGTTACTTAGCCTTAGGGATTACCAGTAGATGGCCCATAGTAAGGGGTCCTCGCTATGGGAGTGAAAATACCCGAGCCATGGGGGCTATCAACTATGCACAGTAAATTTAAATCCTAAATGGTTGACTATACGTCCTTAGAGGACGATTTTACTTTCGGGCTCTCCTGCCTCATGGTTCTAGTCATGGAAGGTGAGATATGAGTCCTATGTGAGGACATATCGTATGGTAGTAATATGGATGCCTATACTTGTTTATTATCTTTTGGTTGGATTTGGATTATATTTTACGTATATGGTTTACGTATACTAATTTCCTTTGGGGAGAAATATCATGTGTTGTGTATAGTATGTATCACTAGTTTATATATGTGGTTTTATAGTATTTTGGTATAGTATTTTGCATGTGGTGTGTGCTTGACTAGTTGTATTTTTATAGAAAAACTTGTATAGTTCCCACTGAGCCCATGTTTGGCTCACTCCCATTTTTCAAAACATTTTTGCGGGTACGCTCTCTAGGTTGGCGCGCATTAGAATTTAATTACCTCTGATGACCTCGAAACCATGTTTGTCTCCCTTGGAGGGACGACTTGATTTTTTTGTGTAACTTTAAGTTAATTCTATTTGTATTAAGTAAACATTGTTTAATAGTTGGTTTATGTAATTGAAGAGGCGATGTAATATTAATTATGGTAAATTGTAGTGATTATTTACTCTCTTGAGAATTACATTGATGTATTAGATTTAATTTTTTTGTTATGAAGATTGTGATTGAGCTTTATTTGATAAATGATTTGATAGAGTGTCATTTATACATGTCTTGGATATTGGTAAAACAGAGGAAACCATGCCGAATTTTTTAAAAAATCTAAGATACACATTCTTATGTTTATTTCATTTATTTATTATTTTTACTCATACCACTTTATAAAATGAGTAATTCCTTGAAAAAAAAAATTGAACTAATGATTAATTTGTAAAATTTTAATATCACTTGCCGTCAACGTACGACACCCGTGACAAACCAATCCCAGAGGTGAAAATGACACCAATAAAATATCGCGTTGTGGTAGCCCAAGTGCAGGCATATCAAGTTGTAATATAATCTCGGAAGTTCGAGTATCGATCCATAGGGATAGACGAAAAAGAGTGAGTTGGAAGTCGCACGAGGGGGTTGAAGATAATCCCTCATGGTCCTAAATGGAGGAACATTGTTTGCACCTTCCCCTTCGTTATCGTTCTCGTGGTTCGCCATTCTACCTTAATTTGCCATTCTTGGTAACGGTGGAGGGCTAATTCGAATATCCACAAACAATTGCCCTTACTTGGGCTTGGAAAACTATTCGAATTGCTCCTCAAAAACTCTTCAAAATAAAATAAGAATAAGAGAGAAAAATAAATTAATAAAATAGAGAGATACTTACAAAATGGTTTTATACAAAACCTGGAATCCTCCTTTTGACGTATCCCCAGCAACGGCGCCAAAAACTTGACGCCGATAAATTATCGCGTTATGGTAGCCCAAGTGCAAGCACGTCAAGTTGTAATAAAATCTCGGAAGTCCAAGTATCGATCCATAGGGATAGTCGAAAAAGAATGGAATGGATTACAGATTTTACGGTTTTCCTGGTTTTGTGAGTTGGATTGGTTGCAAAACAACGGAAATACAAATTGGTTGTGAAAAGAAATAAGAAAGCACTAAGGAATTTGGAAGTTATTCGCGATTCAATAAACGGTATTTAATAACTCAAACAAAGATATTCATACATTTTTCTAAAAGATGGGGAAATTTATGATTTTTCTTAATAGCAAAGGGGTGCGAAGCAAAGCAACTCATTCCCCGACTTAAGCTATATCGAGAAGAAAAATGACCAAGTTCCACCTAGTATGAAATTATCGAGTTTATTTATTAGCAACGCGTGTGTAGTGAAACAACTTATTCCCGATGTAGCTAATCCGAAATAGAAATGTTAATTTCATAGTAAAAAGATGGTGCATAAAGTATGTGTATGAAATCTAAAGATTTAAAAGAATGAAAATTAAATAGGAAATCTTTACTTTGAAACGAGCCGAAGTTTATGGAATAAATTCGTTAACTTATCGATTATCATTGGAAAAGACAATAAAGAGTCTAAGTATTACATAGAGTGTAAGAAGCACTTAATATATCAACAAATGAATCAAATATGAGCTGAACAAATTTATAAACCATCCATGTAATTTTTAAGAACTTTTCATAATCTCTACAAAAAGGAACAAAAATCCATAGATGGGGGAAATGAGCTACAAGCTTTTTAGAACCATATAAATATGTTGTATTTTCGTTAATCAACAAGAACTAAAAATACAAGGCATATAAAGTCTAATCTTTAGATGAAAATACCTAAAAAGCTCATAAGATGAAATTATTGAAGAGGAAAAAGATTCACAAATATTTAACAAACCTTAAACATGGATTGAGTTAATACTCATCGAAAATCATTTCGCGATTCGCCTCCGTAACCTTAGTAAAAGACTATTCCATGATAAATGCAAGAAGAAATATTATAGAAGAAGAAATCATTCTTACAAAACAAGCACTTACAAGAAAAATGAAGACAAGTTACACTTTTAGCTCTCCCTTCTCTCTTGAGCTTCTTGTGTATAAAAACTAAGATAAGAAAATCTAGCTTAATCCTTTAGACTAAAACTAGCCAAAAAAGTACAACAATTAATAAAATAAACAAGGAAAAATATCTAGAGACAATAATCCCTAAAAACAGGCTAAAAGTAGTGGGTAATTGGTGTCCTCGCCAGGCCATGATCGATCATGGAAGTGTACTGCCAGAAAATTTTGGTTCCATGATTAATCATGGTTATGCCCATGATCGATCATGGATATGTTTTGGTTCCATGATCGATCATGGTTATAGGAGTTCTTCACTCGGCACTTTGCAAGCCTCCAAGCTTACTCTTGATCAATCTATGCTATGCCATTGAGTCCCATTCCTACAAATACATAGAATACTACAAAATATACACCAACTTGGGCAACATTAGATACAAAACTCGCTAAGGCACTAATCTCGAGATAAGCAGATAACTAGGCAGAATTATAGCAACAAACGCGTTAAGCGGCTTCGAAAAAGAGCTTATGCATGGAAATATTATGTACTTATCAGAAAACCTTTAAATGGGATTTGGGGCGTCACATGAACATCCTCATTTTCCCCTTGAGCTAGCTTTTTGAGTGTATTATTAAACTGATTTAGTAGTACTCGTTGACTTTGGTGTGATTAGTAGCCTTACAAATAGTATAAAACTATACAAAAGGTAAAGTTACTAAAGTCCAACTTGGTTAGAATTAGCCTTTTGAACTTGACCCAAGAGCTAAGCAAGCCATGCTTGATCACATTTTGAAGCTCAATAATTCCAATGACCGAAACTTTAGTAGTCCACTGCTCAATAAAACGTAATTGATTTATGCGTCTCCCAAATTGCAATCACTAGCTTATGTGCCTTCAATTAACTGCCATGTTTAATTCCAAAATTTTGGCATGAGCCTTTCATGCATGGTACAAAATCTAGGGATATACTTCATTCATGTAGAACAAAAAAAAATAAAGCTCAAGGAAACATATGATGATTTTATACAAACTATATATCACCAGAATTTAATTGTACCTGGAGCTACATAAAATTAACATAGATCCCTTTATTCTTATTTAGCTAGTTTGCACTTGTGAAAGATTGTTGGTTGATTTTGAAAGAGCCTTTCCAAGGGCTAGCAAGATCATCAGGTGGATTCTCCCATATCAATAAGCACATTTCGCTCGAAATCCAAACCTATATGTCCCTGCAGTTAAAGAGAACTTCAGTTTGATGTGGGTTGAGTTTTAACTCTAGATAGAAAATTTTGTCCAAATAGAGGAAACAATAACAAAGAATACAAACAAACATGAACTTTAAGAAAACAAACATTGAAAACTCAAACTTACAGTTCGTTTAGATTGAGGAGAGGGAAAGCTTTAGATCAAATTCTCAAAAAAAATCTGATTCAGAGACTAAATTATATATATCTAACATAAAGATTGAGTAACCCTATTCTTCAAATCTTTATACATGATTTATAGCAGCGAACAACAAAAGTTATGCTTTGTACCTTTTAACTAGGACCACATGATCTGCTTATACTGATTCCATCATCAAGAAATGCAGTCTTAATATGGTGCAGTTCCCTAAGGATATCGTTTATGCCCATTCGCTGATTGGGTGATTCTGCTGAGCATGCAAGTCCAATTTTGAGGACTGCAGTGATGCACTTTTGCAACTTCCCACATCCATGGAACAAACTTACTGTGTTTATGGCGAATTGTTCCACCTCTATTTCGTTAACATCTTTTCTTTCTTCCTCTACAATTGCGGCTTCTGTTTCTTTTGCTTTTCCTACTGCTTGATCCACAATCTGCATACCTTGTTCTTGCAATGCCGTCTTAATGTAGTTATGGAGATTTAGATCATCTTTGAACATATCATTTGATGGTCTCATTCCTGTGAACATCTCCAATAAGAGGACCCCATAGCTGTACACATCTCCACATTTTGATGCAGCCCCACCCATCCCATACTCTGCAAATCATATATTTCTAATTATTAACGCCAGGATAAAAGAACTTACTTGATCTTTTCAATTAATAACTAGTTAAGAAATATGATGATTTTATAAAACTACAGTAAAAAACACAAAAATATTTACCTGGAGCTACGTAACCAATAGATCCCATTATTCCCATTGCACTACTCTGTGCTTGTGCAAAAGTGTCGGTAGAATTTGAAAGGAGCCTTGCTAATCCAAAATCACCGACGTGAGCAGTTAAGTCATCATCAAGAAGAATGTTGCTTGGCTTCAAATCACAATGAATAATTGGCGGTTCGCAAAAGTCGTGCAAGTAATGAATCGCAGAAGCCACATCAATTGCTAAATTCAGTCTCTGAATAAGACTCAAAGTTGTTGAGCTTTCGAGAACTTGCGGATGCAACCACTTATCTAGGCTTCCGTTTGCCATAAACTCGTAAACTATAGCCTTGATTTCGTTGCCTTTGAAATCGATGCTGGAGCAATAAGTTAAAATCTTAACAAGATTTCGATGACGAATGTTTCTTAAAGCTCTGCATTCAGTGACAAAGCTTTTAGAAGCTCCACTATTTTGAAGGTTAAGTACCTTCACAGCAACTAACTTCTCTTCTCGTGGATTCAGCTTGCCTTTGTAAACGGACCCGAAACTTCCAAATCCAATCAAATTTTGTGGAGAGAATCCTGCAGTTGCTTGGTAGAGTTCGTGGTAAGAAATTCTTAAAAGTCTTTTGAGTGTTGAATCTAAGGAAGTCGGGTCCTTTCTTGCCTTTCTTCTTCTTCGGGAACATAGGAATATAGAGATGATGATTAAAACTAAAAGCAGAGCTGCACCAAAAGCTATGATCACTACCTTGAATGCTAGATGTCTTCTTGGCTTCTTTACTTTGATTCGGCATGATGGTAGCTTTAATTCTTCAATACCCCCACAAAGTTTACTATTTCCGAGAATTGATACGGCGCTTGCATTTCCAAAAGCTCCTTTCTTCGGTACCTCGCCTTCGAGCTCATTGAAAGAGAGGTTCAAATATTGCAAATAAGGGAGTTTCTCCATATCCTCAGGAATTTCTCCAGACAAGTTGTTTCGTGAAAGATCTAGTTCACGAATTCCTTTAAGAGCGTTCAAAGCCGATGGAATGATTCCTTGGAAAAAATTACCTTGGATATATAAGTATTCGAGGCTCGAACATGCCGCAATTGTCTCTGGAATATTCCCAGTAAATTTGTTATTAGAGACATCTAATGCGTTGATGTTTTTTAGTCTACCTACTTCTACAGGTAAGGAGCCAGTCAATGAGTTTCTTGACAAGTTTAAATAAAGAAAAAAAATGCTTACGGCATTGTTGGGTATGGGGCCGATCAAATTATTTTGAGACAAATCCAGTAGGTTCAATTTTTCGTTGTTCCCTATGCTTGCCGGTATATTGCCTTCTAACTTGTTATCTGATAAGTCAAGTCCATATAACAGTGTGATGTTTCCTAAAGAGGATGGGATTTGTCCCCGCAATTTGTTTCCATTTAGTCGCAACATTTGCAGATTTCGTAATTTACACAAGAAACTAGGAATGGGACCTGATAAAAGGTTGTTTTCGAGATATAAAGAGTACAAGTTAGCAAGGCTTTCAATTGCTGCTGGGATTATTCCAGATATATGATTATTTGCTAGACCCAATCCGTTGAGTTGAACTGAGAGGTTCCCTATCGAGCTCGGTATTTCACCTCCAAAATTATTGAAACCAAGGTCTAGTATTTGTAAATTGGTACAGTTTGACAAAGATGTAATAAAACTCAAGTCGTCAGTCGCAATAATACCAAGAAGATTATTCGCAATACTAAACCTCTGAAGATTTTGCAGAGATCCTAGATTGGCGGGAACTTGTCTGGTCAACATATTCATAGGGAGGTCAAGAATTTGAAGCTGAGAAGCATTCGAAAATGAACCTGGAATTTCTCCATGAAAGTTATTATATGCACAACCGAATCCTTGCAGATTTGGTAAAGTGAGGCCTATGTTAGCTGGGAGAGTCCCAATGAGCTGATTACTTGCTGTCGCAAAGAAAGTAATAGTTGAGATATTGAAAAGAGAGGAAGGGATTGTACCGGTTAGATTATTTAAACCAAGTGAAATGATAACTAAGTTTGTTAATCGGCCGAGCTCACTTGGTATAGTTCCCTTAACGTTATTTTCAGATAGAGAAATTTTTGTGAGGGATGAGAGGTTACCAAAGGAAGTTGGAATGAATCCAGTCAAGTTATTTGACCTTAAATTAAGAAAACTGAGCTTCTTTAAAGAGCCGAGTTCTACAGGAATCATCCCCACTAGGTGGTTACCTGTTAAATATACGCCCCATAAATTGAAGCAGCGGCTCAAGTTAACCGGGATTGGTCCTCCCAAAATGTTATTTGTCAGGTTGAGAAGTCTTAACGGGTACAGATAGCCAATTTGTTGGGGAATTTCGCCGTGAAAATGGTTGTTACGTAAGTCGATGAACCTTAGGAAGCTGAGATTTCCTATGTGAGGTGAAATGGTTCCAGACATGTTTTGGTCAGTAAGATTCAAGCCTATAACTCTACGGTGTCGGTGCTCGCATTCAACACCTTTCCATTGGCAAAAGTGTAGAGAAGTGTTCCAAGAGTTGAAGACCGGGTTGTTGGCTATTTGATGCTTGAACTCGAGAAGAGCGAGATGGTCAGTTTGGTTTGACAAGTGAGCACTGGTCGAACCGCGTTGGCACAATAGAAAGATAATAGAAAAAAGAGAAAGTGAATGTAGTGTTGAAGAATGAATTTGCTTTGGTGTGGTGTTTTGGAGCTTCATTTTTGTGAAGTGGATTTTTCTGGATGAGTATTTCTTGTTGCAGCATTTGGTATATGTAGTGTTGGAGTACACGATGATAGTTTAGTTATTGGAATAATCAACGGCTAAATTAATGCTAAATCTTTATGACAATATTACCCCCGAGCTATTAAATAAGGCAATTTCTATGCCTGATTAATATATTTGTAGAAAGTTGACTATAAATACTTACCATTAATATCAAATTTTATTATATGTTCCTTCATATCATTTATTACCACAAACATATATTACCATCAACGAATATATCTATATCCTAATAGATATAAATTTTATTATATGTTCCTTCATGTACTCCCAAACATTTATTGTGTCAATAAACCCGTTTTATGCAAAAGAAAAGAGTTGTCTGAAAGCAACAATAGATCACTCAAGAGAATTAAAAGTTATGTTACTTTTAAATTAGTCAAGTTATTCAAAATTCAAACTGTTCTATTTTGGGATACATGATTATGTGCTTCTCATAAGTAATATATTATTCTATATTCATAAATGTTTTCAAAATTTTCGCATTTTTTAAACGTGTTCTTAAATGCACTCACATAATCAGTATTCTCACCCCAGTACGAGGATACTTTCTTCTCACCCCAACAAATATTTAAAAAAAATTACATTTCACCCCAGTGGTAGGGTGAGTTCACTAAAACAATGTAAAGACAATAAAGTTTTGTCGCTAAAAGTAAAAATATTAAATTTTTCATTAATATAAGACATAATAAACAAAAATTACATTGTTCTTCATAAATTTCATTAAAATTTTCGTCTAAATAGTACATCTGAAGATACTAAATATTAATTGTGATAAATACATTTTAGCAATTATATGTTATTTCATATAATCTTTTATTATTCATTGCTCTTAAATAGTTATTATTCATATTTTAAATTTTTCTACAAATTTTATTTTTATCAAATAAGTAAATATAAGTTTTAATTCACTACATCAAAAATATTAAAAGACCAGAAGTTGATCCATATATATATAGTAGTATATTTGATATACAAAAGAAATTTGAAATATTTACTCCGTTTCCAAGTAAATTTAGATCATCCTTTATTTTTTAAGCATTTCAAAAAAAATATTAGTTATTTTCAACACGATTATAAATAAAACAAAATTAAATTAATTTTTTATAATATAAAATTTAAACATTAATTATAATTAAAGAAAAGCCCAAAAAAGCCCTTAAGCTATTTTTTCTTTATTAACCTTTTTTTATACATACTTGCTTAAACTATCTCTCTCTGTGTGTCTCTCTAAAACGTACATGTGAGCGACATGGAGTCATAAGTTAGGTTAGATTGCAAAAGGCTCGGAGGAGCCATTGAAGTTAACCAATTAATTAACAAAAGTAATAATTAAGTCATATACTATATAAATATATCTTAATTCACTACATCAAAAATATTAGAAGATCAATTTTGTTTTTATCAAAAATACTAGAAGAAAGATTTCACAGAAAAAAAGAAACTCGTAGAAAAAAAAAGTGAATGGTGATGAATTTTTCCAGATGTTCTTAAATGCATCCACAAAATTTGTCTTCTCACCCTGAGTGTTCTTAAATTTTGCGGATACATTTAAGAACACCCTTTTTTAATTAGCCTCTGCCAGTTTGCCCATGTCTAAATTTGAAATAAATTGCATTAAATCCCAAAGTTTAAAAATACAGTTAATTGTAAAATAGTTCATCCACAATGCATGCTAATTATTAGTCATTGATTGAGCAAATCATGTAAACAACTAGGTATTGCCCCGTGCCATCCGGCGCTATTAAGATAGTAATCTACAGTCATTTAAATATTAGTGAATAGTATTTCCTTGATTTGTATTATAGATTATGTTAAATTATATGTTTCTCTGTGTAAGTAAAATAATCATAAATATTTAACACATATTTATGTTGGAAACATATATATTTACTTACACAACAGTCATTTAAATATTAGAAATATACAATTGAATAAATAATTATACACATATAACTAAAAATATAAATAATAGGTACATTTAAGTGATTATAAACACTAATATTTAACAGATATATTCAAAAGCATATATATGAATAACACACATATTTGAATATTTAAATATATAACAGATATTTTAAATATTATAAATTATATAATACAGATTTATAATTGAAAAATAAATCTCAACAGTCATATAAATATACAATTAAATAATTATAAGCATATAATTGAAAATATAAATAACATATTTTTAAGTAAATATAAACACGAATATGTAACAAATATATTTAAAAACATATATCTGAATAACATATATATTTGAATATTTAAATCTATAATAGATATATTTAAATAATTATAAACATGAATATGCAACATAAATAGTTGAAAACATATATTTGAATATATATATATATATATAATATGAAAATTAATTAATTTAAGTAATTTTAAAAAACAGCAATTCTAGTTTCCTTATTACAACCAAAATTCAAAATCCTTACATCAAGCAAATCCTAAAACATTCTATAAAAAACTTCAGGGGCACAATTGTCTTTTTATAATAATATTCTAGCTCGCCATTAATTAAATAAATGCAATTTATGGTCAAAATATCAAAACTAGGGAGGTGTTCCTAATTTCCAATTTCATGTGGTCCTAACCCCTAATTTCCAATTTCATGTAAGACTTGTATTCGGAATGGTGAGTAGTTTCTTATTCCAACTTGTATTTGTAGGACTACTTTATGCTCCCTCTGTCCCTAGTTAAGAGTTAACTATTTCTTTTCAGGATGTCCGAAATTAAAAGTTCAATTTTCTTTCGGTGCATAATTAATGTATCAAATCTCGCATTAAGAAACAACAAGCATTGCTCCCAACCTTCAAACTAGCATTTTCTTGAAATAGTGTGAAACTCAAGCTAGATCCATAAGTTGGGGAGGAGGGAGTTTTTGTTTGTCCCTAATTAATATTCCCACTTTCCTTTTTAACCATATGGAAATTAAGAGTCCTATTTGTTTTTAGAACATAATCAATGTAAAAAATATCACAACAGAAAATTAAATACATTTTTCACTATTGATTAGGTTGGTTACTATTGTTTGTGTTGAGGAGCATGGTATATACGTTGTTGGTCCGCTATCTACTACCTTAAACTTGCAGGGCAAATGATTACTAAAAAGGTATCAAAACTTAGGTTCCGCAAGCTTGCTCATTGTTGTTTTTGCACAAAGTGAAGTTTTTTTTGGTTTGTCTCTCAATTTGCGTGCAAGTGGGAATCGTACGTTAGAGGGAGTATTGAAGAGCATGATATATATATATATTGTTGGTTCACTACCTAACAGTTTAAACTTTTGGGGTAGATAATTACTAACGATTTTCTTTTTCTTATAAGACACTTAATTTGAAATATGTAATGATTTAAATGGATTGGTGGCAATGATAGACTAGAAGCGAAATTGACTAATGACTAGTACTGCTAGTGCACTGCTGCTATCGACTTCGAAGACAACTGCACATGGTGTTGTATGTAATTAAATAGAGTTGTTTGTTTGTTGAATTATTTGTACACACAAGGAATTTCACATACCATTTGAAAAATAAAGAATTGATGGGACAACTGGTGAGAGCATTCCAAGGGGAAAAAAAAGAAGACAAAAATTGATAGGAAAGTCTCAGGAAAGGAACTCCTAGCTAGGAAAAGAAAAGGACAATATCTTTGGCATTTTAGTTTGTTGAATTTACAAAGTGGTTGTTCATTTGAGACTACTGACCCAGCTACATGGACTGTGGGTGCACCAAGTCGTTATCCCTCCACTGTCAAGATAGGGAGGTGTTTGTTGCTATGTGAAGCCAGCCTCACACATTGCCCTCCACTTCAGGGAACACTTTGACCCATGCCTATGCACAAATCACCCACAAAATATCTTGGCATTTTAGTCAACATAAGACATGAGTAGTAGTGATTTTTCTTATAGGATTCGTTTGATTGCAAAGTCTAAAAATAAATAGAAAAATAATAAATTTTAGGAGAAATTAAAAACTTAGTTGATTGAGTTGATTAGAAGTTTCCATTCTTTTACTTATTTGTGATAAAACATTTTTTTTACCTACCATTCAAAAATTAAATTGCATAAGGAAAACTGGTATAAGTAAATAGAATATAAATTTAAAAATTTATTTATCTCAATTTTCAAGTTCTTATATGAATTAGTTGTTTTGTTAATGATTTCTAACTTTGCAACCTTATTGAAGTAATATTTGTAATGGCCTCTATTCCCTTTTGTTGTGGGTCCAATGTCTTTTTTGTTGCGTTTATCAAGCGTGTAAAATTTAAATTCAATAAGATATTTGTAACCATTTCAATCAGTGTGCTTATTTTTACTTCAATTTTGTAAGTCTCATAATTTAATATATAATATGATTATGATGAGGAATATCTGCAACTGTGATTAATTTATTTTTTTACATACATTAATGATATATAATAATAATAATATAATATAAAGTATATATAAAAAAACTATTGATATATGTAAAACTTCTCTATTTTATACTCGGTGTAAGTTAAACTTAATTTAATTTGTTTAATTCTTGCAAGGAATGACCTGTTATTACTGTATGCATATTCTTTCAAATGGATATTTGGGTGACTTGGTCTAATAATTAAATTACTAAAACCCATGATGATGACTTTGTCTTCAAGATTATATATTATACATATAATATTTCTTGGGGAGACTCAAGAGGAAACGGTTCTCATGAGAATGTTTTATTTAATTTAAAGAACATAAAACAACAAATATAACAACAAAAAGTAAAAATGGGCAAGCATATACGAAAATGATAAAGATATAGGATTCTGTTAGTGCAAAGAAAATTATAAATTTTTTTCCAAAGTAATGCATTATATGTAAAATATAATATACAAGAAAATGATGCACAAATTAACTAATTGCTTTAACAATGGTCATTTTAAGTTTGACAATAGTGTTGATGTAGAATAGGCCACAAAAGCTTATTTGGCTACATTAGACCGCCGCAAGTCCACCAAACTCAAAACGTGATGATGTTAGAATTACGTGAGGCCTGGCTGTTTGACCCGAAATGGCACTGAAAACTCATGTCATTGTCTCTAGGGACGAACGGACGTTGGGCCGAGGGGGTACAAACGTACCTCCTGAGATTTTTGCAAAAATTTATAGAGTTGTTAGTTTTTTTTTTGTTTTTTTTTCTTTTAACAGAAAAGGTGAACCTTTATGTAATTAAAGTTGATAACACAAGGTAGTATTTATAAGTTTAGAGAAGTCACAAGAGGTACTTTTGCAATTATCGCTAATAGTACAAGGCATGTTTTAGTATTTGTATTTATAGTATTTGAAAAAGTTAAAAGCTAAAAGTACTAAAAAGTTAAAAGAAACATGAACTCAAAATATCTTTCTGCTACTCGTTGTTCTCTCCCCTATTTTCATCCGTTCTTCTAGTCTTCATTATTCAAGTATGTAAAATTTTGCCTTTAAATAGTTTTGTTTTTGGATGAAATCAATTCTATTATATTGATATGTTTGTGATTATGATTTATAATTAAAACTTTTGAACTTTTATGTATAAAAATTGTACAAACCCTAGGCAATTGATTTTGTCCTTCAATTAGTTATTGACATAGGTTTAATGATTTAATAGAGAATTTGATTAGAACTTAGAAGGTAAAATATCTAGTGGGTTTGTTGCTAAATCTCACAACCCATTTATTTAAATATCTTATTTTTAAACATGAAGTTTCGTAGAGAATTATTGTAAAAAATATCATTTTGCTTTTTTTGTATGTAGAACGTTCATATTTTTGCTTTTTTGTATGTAAAACGTTCTTATTTATATATATATATATATATATAGTATTGTGACTTGTCGTGGTTTTTAGTTCTTGAAAAATATTCTTCTTGCATTTTTAGAAATCTTATGTTTGTACCCCCTCAATCAAATTCCTTCGTACGTCCCTAATTGTCTCTGACAGTGATGTGTTGTGTCTGTTTTAATTACTCCAAATGCACGAATCAGTTTATAATGTAGCGTGTAAGCGAGGTCGATCCCACAAGGATTCAAACAGTATATTTTATAATTATCTTATTAATTTTTCACTAAAGTCCTAATCTAGCTAAAAAAATTATGAGAATCAAACAAATAAAATAAAGCAAATAAATTACAACAAAGTAAAGTAAAGCAAGTAAACTAAAGGTGATGGAACTAAATTAAAATTATATTAAGCAAGAGAACAAAATTAATGAATTTAATTGACTAAGGTTTCGGAGTCATATATTTAATATCATCTTCCTAACTACTCATATGCGCCAACTCTACTTTAATTTTATCTCCCAATAATTTGGTCTCTCGACTCTATTATTTGTGGAAGATCAAATCAATCAAGTTTAATTAATTTATAACATTTAATTATAATTCTTCCATAGTCAAACTTATGTATAGAGTTAAAACACTCACTCTATCTGTAGAAACACACCTTATATCCGCTCTTAAGAAACAATAAGATGAATCTAACAAAAAATAATGAGAATCCAACTTAATTTTTATCAATTAAAATAGGCATCTAATAAGAAGAATTGTATTTAACATTAAAACATTAAATTTGTAGAGTTAATTGGCATAAAAACGTACAACGGAATCAATTAAATATATCCATTCTAACGGAATCAATTAAAATTATATTTTCTTGTTATTTAATATTAAATAACAAGAAAATAATAAAGTTAAAACAAATTTATTTAGCATGAAATTAATTGAATAAATAATCTTCGATCTTCAATGTCTTCAATTAAAGAAAAAAGAAATAAAACAAAACACAAAAAATTGAAAAGAAGAAGACAAGGTGCACGGCTTCTTTTATAATCTAGGTTAGCAATTAATGGGCCAAACTGCTTGCATTTAGAATGTCTAAGAATGGGCTTGAAATATTTAATTAAGCATGTGAGCTACTGAGTCTGTTTAATTTAAATAGTAAATATATGAATGGGCTCATAATTAAATATAATAAAAAATTTCCATTTTTTAACTGTTATATTTTGTGTCGCAATTTCAGATCTCGAGATAGATAAATTTGGAAAAGTGTTGAACTGCAAAGTTTTAGCTCTTCATATTAGGCTCAAGAATCGCATGATTTGGAATATCGAGTAAAAAGTTATGTGTCTAGAAGTATTGAGTACTTTAGGTGACTTAACCCACTTTAATTTTTTTTATTTTTCTCAATCTTCTCCAATTTATTTATAATACCTGAGAAAACATTAAAAATAGAAATATTAGTAATAATATATGCTCTGTAAAATATAAATTATACCAATTTCTTGGTACATCATGATGCATGCCATTTTTTAGCCAAATTCCTTTTATTTAGGCCTTTGAATCTGCGAATTTACTATTTATAGTAGGTTTAGATTTAGTAATAAGTTGGATTAGGAAGCTTAGATTTGACTTCCGTCAAATCCAGCGCGATTCTTGACATCAACACTATAACCCATGATCTTTGGGAATTTTTTTATTTTTTTTTTTTGCCAGTTATTTTGAATTATTCCTTTGATGCAATTCTTCTCCCCTATAAGAGAATTTATTTGTAATCGTTAAATGCAGACTATTTTTGAATAAAATTGTGAGTATTTTCTTCTCTGTATCAAGTGTTTATTCCTTACATAGTCAAGGTTTGCCTATGGGTGATTTTGTTTATATCTGCAACTTCTTGTAATTCATTCACCCTTAAATTATGATACTTTTTAGTCCAACTATTCAAAATTCTCTTACTAAAATTGACAAGTACATCCACCAATTTAATATAATAAATCAATCAAATTATAGTATAAAAACTTGAGCAATCATTTGTTGAGAAACGAGTCCAATTTTTTTTTCCAATAGGAGATGCATTTCAAACGCCATCAGTGGGAGACGAATTAATCATTATACATGTGTTGTATGTTTGTTTGTTACTATAAATCCTACTAGACTAAGCTTAATTTCAATACTTACTTAAAAAGTCGTCGATGCCAATCTCACAAACATTACTCGAGTGGAATTGCTACCAAATATAAGGAGCTGAAAATTTCAGACTATGCTTTTTTTCTTTTTAACGCACGCAATCTTTTCACCTTTCTTTTAAAGTTTACCTTACAATTTGCACATCGCGTATGATAATGAAGCTAGGAGAAATAAAATTTTAGAGATTGTCAACTTGACTAATTAATAAAAAAATATTTAATTGACTAATTAATACGAGGAGAACGATGCATGAGAAGTACAATGACCAAAGAAAAATCACATTCTGGTAAACCAGAGAAAAGTGGCCAGAGCAACTCGTGCAGGAGGGAGGGTTTACAATAGATTTCAAATATATAATTTTTATTAAAATATATATTTTATATTAAAAGTTATTACATTTTTAGTTTTATTGGGGGAGAGAAAAAGCTGAGGTGACAATTTAAACTTTGAATGTATTTTACACAAAAGCCAAATTTAAAAGACATCTGGAGACTGAAAAATTTACAAATTGTGTAAATTATACACAAAACCACAATATACACTACGGCTAGATATGCCCTTATCAGTGAATCTAATTAAGCACGTACAGTGATTAGTTTACCAAAAGAGGCATTTTTTTGATATTTGGAGTTCAGTAAAGTTGACAAAGATATTCTTGAATAGGTTTGATTGAGGTTTGCGTTATACCTCTTTAAACCCGAACCATACAAAATCTCCAATATTACGTTATTCCTTTCTAAATATACGTCCACTTTCATAATTTTTAATCAATTGCGGGGATCTTATCTTAACAAATGGTTCTTAATAAAAGTTCTAATGTGATTAGAATTGATTTAAGCATCAAATTGTCAAACAATCTACAAGGAAATGAAGGCAAGGTCTTGATTAAATGGAAAAACCGAGTAAATGGAAAAAGGGTATGCATTTTATTATTAATTTTGTTTGAGTAAATACTATCAATGACCACTGAACTATTGGCCAATTTTACCAATGGCCACTGAACTAAATTTTGTTACAATCGCATCATTGAACTTTTAAAAAGTGGTACCATTAGCCACTCCGTCATATTCCACCATTAATTTTTGACAAAACTGTTATCACATGAAATTTTAAGGGCATTTTAGTCTTTTCCCTTTTCTTTTTTCTTTTTATCTTTTCTTTATTCCTTTTTTCCTTTTCTTTTTCTTTTCCTCTCTTTCTTCATCTTCTTCCTCTAACTTCCGCCATTCTTCTTCTTCTTCTTCCACCATTCTTCTTCTTCTTCTTCTTCTATTTCCGTCCCTGCCCCTCATCGCTGCAGCAACAACAACAAATTCAAAACAGATTTATGTAGTAGCAACAACAAATTCGCAAATTCACCCGGAAAAAACAGCAAATAATAGATCGAAATTAACAGCAATAATAGATCGAAAAAACAGCAATAATACTCCGAGTACAACACTACCGAGTGTGCACAACAAATTCGAAATAGAGTATGTCAAAATCACACAGCAACCATTGATCAACTACCTCCGATCTTGACTTCCAAAAACCCCAAATTTTGATTACAAAATCCCAACGACGAATTTACATGAAGATCAATAAAAAGTTAACCAAAACTCCCTCTCAAGGTGAGAGAGAGAGAGAGAGAGAGAGAGAGAGAGAGAGAAATTCTAGGGCACGCTGTGTGTTGGCTGTTGTGCACCTCTCATCGCGATGGTGGCGGCCGCGTCGGCGATGAGGGTGAGGGGTGGAGGTGCGTCGTCGGTAGTGGCGGAGATGAGAGGTGGGGACGGAAGAAGAAGAAGAAGAAGAAGAAGAAGAAGAAGAAGAAGAAGAAGAAGAAGAAGAAGAAGAAGAAGAATGGTAGAAGAAGCTCGGAAGAAGAAGAAGAAGAAGAAGAAGAAAATGGCGGAAGTTAGAGGAAGAAGATGAAGAAAGAAAGGAAAAGAAAAAGGAAAGGAAAAAGGGAATAAAGAAAAGAGAAAAAAAAAGGAAAAGGAAAAAGACTAAAATGCCCTTGAAATTTCGCGTGATAACGGTTTTGTCAAAAATTAACGGTGGGATTTAACGGAGTGGCCAATGGTAGCACTTTTTAAAAGTTTAGTGATGCGATTGTAACAAAATTTAGTTCAGTGACTATTGATAAAATTAGCCAATAGTTCAGTGGCCATTGATAGTATTTACTCATTTTGTTTTATATAACGCAATAATTTAATAATACAATTTTTTCTGTAGAATATTATTTTTTTTAGTGCTTATTTTAAATAGTTGTATTGTCTGCAAGTTTTACTATGTTAAATTTAGAGAAAAGAGAAAATATATTATCTTGATGAATGAATAATTACATAAGAAAGAGGCTCTATTTATAGAGTTTAACAGAAACCTAGACTAACCAGGAAAAAGGAAAGCTAATCTAATAAGGAAACATAGACTAACAAGGAAAAAGGAAAGCTAATCTAATAAGGAAACAAAGACGAAATAAATAAATAAATAAATAAGTAACTAATAACTTTAACACCCCCCCTCAAACTCAAGAAGGCTGAGAAAGCATTCGGAGTTTGGAAACGAGAAAGTGAAAACGGGCGGTCACATGAGACTTGGTAAACAGATCAGCAAGTTGATACTCAGACGAGACAAAAGGTAAGCGAATAGTGCCATGAGTGTAGTGATGGCGAACAAAGTGGCAGTCAACCTCAATATGCTTGGTGCGTTCATGAAAAACATCATTATGGGCGATCTGAATGGCACTTCGACTGTCACAAAATAAGGGCGTAGGAGTAGGAACGTCAATTCCCATATCTTTAATCAACCAGCGAAGCCAAACAATTTCAGAAGTTGCATGTGCAAGGGCGCGATACTCAGCTTCAGCACTAGAACGGGCAATCACAGTTTGTTTCTTACTTTTTCACGCGATGAGAAAATCACCTAGAAAAACACAGAATCCTGTTGTAGACCGGCGATCAGTTATATCACCCGCCCAATCGGAGTCAGAATATCCTTGTAACTCAAGACTTGAAGTGGATGAAAAATGTAATCCCTGGAATAGTGTCCCTTTTAGGTACCGAATGATGCGGAGAACAGCAGCAAAATGAACAGAGCGTGGGGCAGACATAAATTGGCTTACAATATGAACAGCGTAACTAATATCTGGCCGTGTGATGGTGAGATAGTTGAGACTGCCAACAAGTTGGCGATATAAAGTAGGATTAGGTAGCAAAGTCCCGTCAGAAGCACAGAGTTTGACATTCATTTCAAGTGGAGTATCGGCAATCTTGTTGTCAGTTAAACTAGCTCGCTGAACAATGTCGGAAGCGTATTTTACCTGAGAAAGAAAGTAACCAGTAGACAAACGATCAACTTCAATACCAAGGAAGTAGCGAAGAATTCCCAGATCTTTCATTTCAAAACAAGAGCACATATAGGTCTTGAGCTTGCATATTCCATCGAAATCATCCCCAGTGATAATCATATCATCAACATAAATGAGAAGAACAACAATGCCTTGTGGAGAGGAACATGTAAACATTGCTGAATCATGAGCACTTTGTGAAAAACCATGGTGAATAACGGCTGTGGAGAACTTTTCAAACTAGGCTCTAGGTGCTTGCTTAAGACCATAGAGAGCACGACGAAGTTTACAGAATTGCCCAGGAGAGTGAGGTAGCCCATTAGGAGGCTGCATATATACTTCTTCGGATAGGTCGCCGTGAAGGAAACCATTTTTGACATCCATCTGGTGAATCGCCCACTTACGGATAGAAGCAACAGAAATAAGTGTACGAACTGTGGTCATACGAGCTACAGGAGCGAAAGTTTCTTCATAATCAATACCGTATTCTTGGGTAAAACCTTTTGCAACAAGACGAGCTTTGTAACGATCAACAGAACCATCGGCGTTGGTTTTAATCTTGTATACCCATTTGCTCCCAACAACAGATTTTCCAGCAGGTAAGGGAACAAGATCCCATGTATTGGTTTGCTTTAAGGCAGCAAGTTCATCGGCCATAGCTTGTTGCCAAAGGGGATCAGTGGATGCTTCGCGATAAGAGGATGGCTCATGTAGCGACAGCAGGGCGGAAAGAAAACAGTGATAATCTGATAACTTAGCTGGCGGTCGACGATCTCGAGTTGGTCGAAATGGAGGATCGCTGTCGGGACATGCAGAGTCAGGGCAAGACATAGAGTTGTCAGCAGTGGAGCTATCAGACACTAAGGGAATGGGGTTAGCCGGTACTGGATCAGGGACAGATACTTGAGTGGGTGAAATAGGAGAGGCTTCTATAGGCGAGGACTCGGGGAATGGATCAACAGGTAGCGCAGGTTCAGTGGATAAGGTGGTATTTTGGGCCAGAGTGTAATATGGAGTATTTTCCCAAAAAGTAACATGTCGGGAAATGCGAAGTCTTTTGGCAATGGGATCGTAGCAGCGATAACCCTTTTGTTGAATTCCATATCCTAAGAAAACACACATAGAGGTTTTTGGTGTGAGTTTGGTACGCTCTCTTTTGGGAAGTAATACAAAACAGGTAGATCCAAAGACACGAAGTTCGGAATAATCAGGACGAATTTCATAAAGACGCTCAAAGGGAGAAACACCATTTGTAACAAGAGAGGGAATGCGGTTTATAATGAATATAGAAGTATGGATGGCTTCTCCCCAAAAAGTGGAAGGAACAGAGGACGACACAAGAAGAGTACGGGCGGTTTCGACAAGATGACGGTGTTTACGTTCTGCAATGCCATTTTGTTGTGGAGTGTCAGGACAAGATAATTGAGGAAGAGTCCCTTGAGATTTGAGAAAGTCAAGGAAAGGTTTGGACAGATATTCGCCTCCGGAATCAGAACGAAAAAGTTTGATAGTTTTAGAAAACTGAGTTTGAATCATGGTGGCAAATTCAATATAAATTTTAAGAAAATCGGAACGAGAGTGAAGCAAATAAGTCCAACTATAGCGAGAGTAATCATCAACAAAAATCACATAGTATAAGGCACCCCCCATAGAAGCAATAGGAGCTTTACCCCACACATCAGAATGCACAAGATCAAAAGGAGAAGATGAAATTGTAGTACTATTATTAAAAGGTAGAGCTGGTTGTTTGGCCAATTTACAAGCAACACAAGGAAAATCTTTATCGAATGTAACTGGTCCTAACAACCCTTGATTAATCATATATTTAAGACGAGAAAAAGAAACATGTCCTAATCTAGAGTGCCAAAAAAATGATGGGTGTGCAGTAGATGCTGTTAAGGATGTATTGGTTGTGGGGGGAATGTGAAGTGTGTCTGTAACATATAAGCGTCCAACTCTATGGCCTGTCCCAACTTGCTTGCCCGTCGAGCGGTCCTGCACAATAAAACCCAATGAATGAAATATAATGATTAGCCCAAGATCACATAATTGCCCGACAGATAACAATTGCATTGAAAGTTGAGGGACAAAGAAGACATCAGGAATAGACAAGTTAGGAGTGTTTTGAATGGAACCAATGTGACTAGCAGTAATAACAGAACCATCAGCTATGTGAATTTTGGGAGATGAATGCATGAGACTGAATGAGTCAAAGTGTGTAGGATCAAAAGTCATGTGATTTGATGCTCCAGAATCAAGGAACCAAGGAGAAGAAGATGTATCTGATGAGACTGAAAAAGCAGAGGCAATGGTATGATTATTACCGGTTTGAGGAGATGGTGGAGCAAGTACGGCAGCAGATGATCCAGTTGAATTTTGTAGTCCCCGCATGTACCGAGATGTAGGAGAGGGACAATTCTTGACGACATGCCCAAAACCCTTGCAGTAGTTACATTGAACCTGAGAATAATCTCGGGGTGGTGCCGTTTGGGTATTATGAGGAGGGCGATGTGATGTCTGATGAGGGCGTGGTGAAAAGGTATTGTGAGGTGGTCGGTAATTCTGATTCTGCGGGCGAGGAGATGCAGCATAAGAGGTGTTCGAGGCCGGTGGCGCAACAAAAACTGATGAAATATTCGGAGTGATACCCTTTTGAGTTTCTTCAGTAATTAATTATGTTAATGCTGATTCAACAGAGGGGAGGGGTTTGCGATGAAGAATAGATGCCCTGATCGGTTCAAATTCATCCCGTAGTACCATGAAAAATTGTACAAGTCGCGTTTCTTTACGGAAGGTTTCCCATAAACCAAAGTCTGTTGTCCATGGAGGTTCCATGAGTTCCAATTGATCCCAGATAACGCACATGCTAGAGTGAAAATCAGACACGGATTGACCTGGTTGTTGTAGTAACCCACGTATATCTTGTTCAAGTTTATATTTCTTAGCAAAATTGGTTTGAACATATCTGTGTGCTAAGAAATCCCAAGCTTTCTTTGCGGTATCACACTTTCCAAGCTGAAGACTGATTGATGGAATGACAGTGTTGGCAATCCAGGTTAAAATTTTGTTGTTATTAATATCCCAATCATCATACTTTTCATCGGTTTCAGCAGGACAAGTTGCTTTGCCAGTAACATAATTCCAGAGTCCCTTTCCTTTCAAGAAATTTCGGAACAAAATAGACCAGTGATTATAATTGGTTCCATCCAATTTGATGGTGATAGGAATTTCTGATGTTTTCATAACATAAAACTGAACAAGAATTAAGCAAACAGTGTAGGAAATAGTGCACGTGACCTGATTTTATATCTTAGAGATTGAATTTGGCGAGACGGAGACTGCGGTTGTGTTCAGAATGCTTGAAAACCTCGGGAACCAGTCTTGGTTGTCAGAGAACCGGTCAGAAAAATAAGCAAATGGTGTTAAAAGGAGTGCACTAGAGCTGGTTTTATAACTTGAAGAGTGAATCTGGAGAAACGGAGACTGCAGTTGCGTCTAGAACGGTTAAAAACCCTGGGAACCGGTCTGAGTTAGCTGAAAACCGATCAAAAAATAACAAAACCGGGCAAAAAACTGTCGGCTGAACCGGTCTGAGTTGACTGACGGCGTTAACGGAAAACCTGACGGCGTTAACGGAATGCTAACGGCGTTAACGGACGTTAACTTTAACGGAAAAGGCCTGACGCCGTTAACTTTAACGGAAAAGGACTAACGCCGTTAAAGTTAACGGCAACTTGACTGACGGTAACGGCGGCGGCGCGTGGCTTTAGCGTGACGGACTTGGTTTTACACTCGCGGCGCGTGAGAGCGCGTGAGGGATGTTTTCGGTACGGTTTTTGCGGCGTCAGAATCGTCTTTGAAAGACGAAGGATTTGGTGTGTTGGTTATCGAAGTTTGATATATTTATCGATAGTGCGGATCTGATTGGTGATGACTGCGGCTGGTGGCTGGTGGTGGCTGCGTCTGGTGGCTGGTGGCTGGTGGTAGTGAATCAACCTTGCTCTGATACCATGTTAAATTTAGAGAAAAGAAAAAATATATTATCTTGATGAATGAATAATTACATAAGAAAGAGGCTCTATTTATAGAGTTGAACAGAAACCTAGACTAACAAGGAAAAAGGAAAGCTAATCTAATAAGGAAACATAGACTAACAAGGAAAAAGGAAAGCTAATCTAATAAGGAAACAAAGACGAAATAAATAAATAAATAAGTAACTAATAACTTTAACATACTCTAGCAGGAAAGAAGTAAAGGCTATTGGGGAAATGATGGTTTTGGTATTTATTTATTTTTCGTTTGTATTCTTCATGTAATTTGTAAAATAAATCATCAATAGATACTTCCTTGGAAATTTTAAGTTGATTTTCTTTTAAAAAAAATTATAAAAATCAAATAAATTCGAGCCAAATCAAACCGAAAAGTTTTATTCGCGTCTGGATTTGAAAATTTCAAAAACCAAACCGACAGTTTTAAGTCTCCATAATTTTTATCCCGACCAAAATCGAAAACACCCTTCATACAAATATCATTATATCTATACTATTATATAAAGGCAGTTTCAATTTCAACCGCCATGAATTTATGTCAGATTTTTTTAATTGCCTATTTTACCTATTTAGTCTCTTTTTTCATAAAAAAATATAATCAAGTAAGTTATTACTTAACCACTAAACCACTTAATATTTTTATTTTATTTTTTAACTTGAACTAGATATACCTAAATAGCACATGTATTACGTGTGCATGTGATCTAGTGTATATCTATAATATAAATTAGAGATCTACTATTCACTTATTTGACCGCTAACTTTCACAATCCAAAAGTTATAATTGTCTCATAAAAATTTAAAGTTCCACTTTATTTGTAAATTTTTATTTTACTTGCTATTTCGTATCTTTAGGTACAAACATACCCTAGTGTGTGTATATATATATAGGCTATTCTTTTTCACGAGTGATAATGGCACAAACTTCAAGCCCCACCCAACGAGTAGAAAAGGAGAAGGAAAAAGAACAATAAGACCCATTGAAGCCGACTTAGCCAACTTGACTCAACCCCATTTTATTATTTTTTCGGTTCAATTTTTATGAATAAATTTTATTTCGAAAATTAAATAGATAAAAAATTTCATAAAACATGATAAAATATTTCTTATAATGAGATCAATCATCTATACAAAATTTAAAAAAAAAAATTAAATTGAAATTGGGCGTGTTAAAATTTGATATACCTGTTTATTTTCGCTTATTAAAAATTGGATAATCATCTTACTTACTTTTAATTGAATCATTTGATAAAATTTTATATAGATAATCTACCTATTATAAGGATTCATTGTAAAAAAAATCCATCCTTTATAGATCCCATTAAAAATAATTGAACCAAAAAAAATATTAGAGAGAAGTCAAGTTCAACCGAAGCTGCTAAGCCAGTGGACTAATTTAATTGATAAGGTGCATACTTGAATTGAGACGGTAGCTGGGCTATTCGAACCAAAATTAAAGAGTTCGTTGTATAATTATTTTTTGAATAATAAAGTGACTGTTGAATTACTTTTTAAATAGTAAAGTTACAGGTGAATTACTTTTTGAATAGTAAAATTACTGTTAAATTACTTTTAAAATAGTAAAGTTACTATTAAATTACTTTTTGAATAATAAAGTAACTGTTGAATTGCTTTTTAAATAGTAAAGTTCTTGGAGATTGTCCCCCATTATTGTAAATTGCTTCCGAATTGTGTCCGTAGCATATGTGGTCTATCCTTTATAAAAGGTGAAGGAAGTGTATGTTTGGGATCATCAAGAGTTGTATAATTTCTCTTCCTTCTCATATACGTAAAAACTCTCTTTAATCAATTCCAAATAAATAAAAAGCTTGATCTTTTTCTACAATTTGTATAATTTTTGTAGTTGGTATCAGAGCTGGCTCCTTTTTAATTATTATGTACGTATATTTATCTTTATCTTTTTGTTTTGTTATCTGATAGTTTAATGTGAAGTTAAGATAGTATCTTTATTTTTCTTTGTATGTTTTCATAAAATTCATATACCTATTATATTTCAAAACACATATCTTGTATTAAGTCGTTTTAGCCTTGTATGTGGCAATTAGGCGATTAGAGAGCCAATTTTAGGCACCCAATAGGCCTAGCAATGGATCATGTACGGGTCAGTTTCGTATCGTGCAAAAAGTGCCTCCACCCGTACACAGCCCGTTTAATAAACGGATAAAAAATTCAAATTCATACACAACCCAATTCGTTTAA
>JAKCWG010000792.1:0-100000 GCA_021464415.1 Lonicera japonica
ATTCCTTCAAAGATGGTGTTGAAGCTAAGTAAATGGAGAAGAGTGCATCCTTTGTTTCAGGTTTTGAGCAAAGCATTATACTTGTGTTTTTTCAAGAATTGAAGCAAGAAATTAAGAACTCTTGTTTGTTAAGCTTTTAAGCATTTTGCTATGCGAAAGCCGGTGTTTGATTATTTGATAATGGTGTAGAATGAATTAGTTTAGAAACAGTCGAATTGTCAAAATGCATTGATTCTACCAGGACATTCCAACTCCTTTGGATAATAATTTCGATAAATGATGATTCTTGAAACTGGACATGGAGAATGAGTTCTTGAAAATTTCTCTTATTAACATGGAAAAAAATTTGCAAATTTTCCATTGGACGAAATTGGGGATAGAGATCAAGTAGGATTTCTAAAATTTAAGGATGTCTTTCATTATTTTTTGAGAACACTATGATAATTTTTGAAAAGTTTCAAAAGTGCTGAATGATTTGTTACATGTTCGTTTTTTCCACATAATCCAATTCTTTAGGCAAGAAAAAAAATCATGAAAAAGGAGAACGTCTTACTAAATCGCTTTTCTCTCTTTTCAATTTTTCACAAATTTAGTACTCCTTTAAATTATCTTCCTAATTTTATTTTGTATTTTTTTTTATCAAAAAACCCATAATGATGCTTTGCAAATCCATTACGTGCTATCTCTGCTCTGTTTTAATTTGTGCTTCCAGACTAAATCCTTCCATTCCATGTTATTTAAGATTTTTCACCTTCTTATAAAATTAAATATTAAATTAGCCATTTACCAACTCAAGGCTTTTTTGTCAACCAATTTCAACTATGTTTACAATTGACTAGTGCAAAATATTTTAATTTGGCCACTTAACACGAGTCCATCAATTATTTGGCGTTATCAATGTAAAATGGGTTTTTGATTATTCGAGTCAATAGGTTCATATATCCAAAAAAAAAAAATTCTCTTGTAGGTGTTATGGTGAGAAAAAAAAAATCGGTGCAAGAGAATTTTTTTTTTCTCTAGAAAATGTAACAGGTGGAGATATTAGGGATATTTTGAAAGGGAAACAGAGTTTTGCATTTTGATCTTGACAAAGAGAGTATTTAACTAACATGGCCCTTCAACTATTTACGGTTTCCTTTTTGACTGACACAATTCTTTTTGGCATGTTACACCTTTATTTTATCCATTCCACTGACACAATTTGACACTTCTGTTCAATTTTATCCATTCCACTCAATGGAAGGAGCAAAGTGACAAAATTATTTTCAACTTTTATTTCCATTCAAATTTGTCCGATTCCTCTTCAATTTAATTTGACCAATTCTTTTTTACTTTGTCCCCCAAATTATATAAATTTTTTAAAATGGTTTTTAAAATTAAAATCCTGTTTAAAAAAAAATAACATTCACTAATTTTTTATCCCTTTTCTACATAAGTATTTGGTTGTTTCCAGGAAGCTTTCCGGGAGAAGAAATATTATTGCCTCTTTGAAAATTCTCTGAAAATTTTCTTAAATGTAATTTTTCCCCACATTTAATATTTTACAATTTCTTATTCCAATATTTTTCATGTTAAAGCCATAGTTTGGTAAAATATACATGTTGCTTATGTATGGACATGGGTTAGGTTTGACCAAACTCGAAACTACCCATCTAAACGAAGGCCTATGTGAATCCGAGAACCTTCCCGAGATGGGGGATTCTCAAATTTATGTTTATTTGGAAATTTGTGTTTCATGGGAAAACATGTTTTTAGAGTCGCCGGTTTGTTTTACAAGAAAACAAACAAAAGATTGTATAAAAGATAATCCATGATCAGACTTTATTTTATATATTTGAAACCAGAGATTGTTTGATAACTTGTTTTGCTAGGGTTCGGGAACAACGTTACGAATTGGGAAGGTGTTAGGCACCCAATTCGCCCTTTTGGTCTCTTAATGAATCATGTATTCAATTTCCAATTTTAGATATCTTGAAAGTAGTTCGAATTGTTTTCAAAATAGTCTTTTTAGATAATTCAGTTTAAAACTAGTATTTATGAAGTCTGACTCGAGGTTTATAAGCACTTATGTATTCATTCTTAGAATAAAATCAGAGTCTCATAGTTTCGCTTGTTTGAAAACTGTTTTTGTTTAGTTTTTGTTTTGAAAACATGTCAAAACATATTTTAGTTTTCTTATATGTAACACCCCGCACTTCATTTTCAAGCCAATTTCCTTCTCAAGCCTATTTGAAGCCAAACCTTCGTTGGAGGAGTCGTTTTTTTGTTTTAGAACCTTCGGAGTTGATCGAACACTTCTATCAAGTCATTTTAATGATATTAATTATGCGTGGATGGTTGGAAAGCATTTCGGGAGGATGTGGTAGAAATGGCGGCTAACGGCGAAAAATCAAACTTTAGCTGAAATGAGTTTTTGGCTAACTTTGAGAGGCCATAACTTTCTCATGCGAAGTCCAAATGAGACCCTGTTTATGCCTATCTCTAGGCTTTGATCCATTCCATAAATTTTATGTTTTGATCGAAAGCTAATTCATACTCCTCGTTGGTCAAAACAGCATGCGAAGTAGGCCACATAGTGAAATATGATCGTTCGGTAGCGCTTCGGCAGAGCGCTGTCTTCGATGAATTTCTGAAAATTATACATCCCGAATTTGAGAAAACTTTCTCTTAGGAAGTACTAGGTCTTTCAATTATTTTTTCGTGGACATAAAGATCACCTCAATCGGAGTTCCAAGCGCAAAGTTATGAGCAAATACGAACAGAGCTTCAGAAAATGGGGCCTCTGATCTATCAAAGGCATCTCTGATCCATCAGAGGGGGTGCAGAGGGTTTTTTAACCATTTCTTTTTTCTTTTTTATTTACCATTCTTCCTCTTTTCATCCCCATTCGAACCCCCACCATTTTAGGGCTTAGAGAGAGGTGAGAGCTCCATTTTAAAGGGATTTTGAGAGGTCTTGGACCACCCATCATCATGATCAAAAACCACCACCAAATCATCCACACCATCATCATTTCCTTCTCCATCCTTGCTTCCACCATTGTTAGGGTTCTTGAGCTCAAAATTGGGGATTTCATGAATGGTGCTTCTCCGGCTCGATTCAGCGACAAATCTTCGAGGGATTAACCCTACAAAGGTGGGGACAATAGTATTTAAACATGTTTTCAAGTTATTTCTTTCAAATCAAATCATAAGTGGATATTTTACCTCTAATTTCGAAAATAGCATGCTCATGTGGGCTGGGATGATTTTACTTGAATCTTTTTGTGAATTTGTGATGTTTATGACTTAAATTTATTAATTATGCAAGAATTCCCCATAATTTGATAGCATATATAAAGATTGGTATAAAACCCTTGTGAACGGATTTAATAACGAATAGATAATGATGATAAGTATATATAATTTATAGATAAATGGGTTTAAAGCATGTTTTGGCCATGATTACTTATGTACATGATATTATTGTTGAACTTGAGTTATTAGTTGGTGTTTTGTGTGATTTGTTAGAAACATGCTAGTCCGTAACTATGCCCAGCAGGCTTATAATATACTTTTGTCTTGGAAGATGTATGGAAACCATTGGGGGTATTTTATCTTTATTGTAAAAAGTATATGTTATGAATTATACATGGTTTAATGTCGGTTCAACAAATTGTTGAGAAAGTTCCCCAATTGATGAAACTAGTAGACAAATTCTTAATTGAACTAGTATTTAACGGACGTGGCAAACTTGGCTTAAGTTCAACAATAATACTTGTACGATTTGGGAGTATATCGAGTATAGACTTAGATTACGTATGGAGATTTTTCGGGGATAAATAATTGGTATTTGGGTTAGTATATATTTCAAAATACTAAAATAATAATAATGCTATATGATAAAGGAATACATGTGGGAGTTGTGATATTAATTACAAGATGTGATTTGAGATATCCACGTATATACATAGAGATGCGATATATGTATTGGTTGAGTACGTATGTGATATATATATATCTATATAACTTACTGGATATTCACTAAATGGTCCATGGGGTTGACTTAGTCTTGATAGTTGCATACCCTGGTCTGCATAGAGGGACCCCGCTATATTAGCGGCATACTCTATGATTCGTGTAGAGGGACCCCGCTATATTAGCGGCATACTCTATGATCCGTGTAGAGGGATCCCGCTTTAGGAGCAGCATACTCTATGGTCCAGCTAGGGGGACCGCGTGAGGAGCCATACCCTGCACATCTAAGTTGTCCACGGGGGGACCCAGCCTTAGGGGTTGCATACCCTAGTCTTGGGGGCTTAGATCACGATCGCTGTGCACAGTCGAAAAAATCCTAGATGTTGGATATGAGATAAATGAATATGAGATAAATGGATATGTGATAGACGAGTACAAGCTGAGTTTGTGATTATAAGATTACTGCCCATGCTCGCCTTATTATTATATTTATGAATGATACTATCTTACTATTAGACTTATGAATAATACTACTATCTTATATCTACATGATCCATACTTTATCGTGTTTATGGGGATAGGATCGCACTTGGGGTGCACTGCATAGAAAATGGTTTACATTGCATTAAAATCTATGAATTTATATTTAGCCATGAAGAGTTATAGAAATGGAAGATATATATATATATATATGCATGACAGAGACAAAAACTACTTTCATTATGATGCATTGCATGCATTGTTTTAAAATATAGTTTCTATTTAAAAATCATATAGTTCCCACTGAGCCCGTGTTTGGCTCACTCCTATTTTTCAAACCAGTTTTGCAGGTAATTCTCTTCAGGGGCGGCACGAATATGAAGTATAGGAACCTCTGATGACCCTAAATGCCTGTAGTTGTCCATGGATGACTTGTCTGTTATGGATCATAGATATTATAAACATTTGATTTTAATGTATCATTAATTTGTTTTAAATTCTATTCATAAGTGTTGTAAAGGCCATTTAATTATTTTGTAGGACCTCGTTGGAGGGATTGGTATATAAATATTGAAGTATTAGATATGTGTGGATTGAAATCATTATAGATATGGAGTTAAGCTTTATTTTCTTATTTACAGGTTTGGTTTTATTGAAAATACGAACTCCACATGTCGAAATTTTCTAAAAAATTTGGCCTTATATTTAATTTCCCGTTATCTCGGTTTTAACTTAAGCATTTTAAACCCGCCGTCATGTACGGCACCGTGATTAACCGGATCTCGGAGACCTAAATCTCCTAACCGGATCCCGAAAGCAAACTATCAGTAATAACTTGAGAGTCCCGTACAAAGGTAAGGTATGAATATGATTTCCTTAGGTTCCTTTGACCTCTTAGTTTGAAAATCATTTGGAAAATATTTTTTTAGAAAAAAATCTTTTAAAAATACGGGAAGTTCTATCCTCATGAGTTGCTTTATTCATGGAACCAATGATAGAAAAATTAAGAAGATTATCAGTCTCCGTGAATTTTTAGGGTAGAGGTTGGCAGCCTCTGGCCGTACCTGCCAAAGCCATGATGGTATGATTGACAAGGCCTTTGCTCACTAGGTTCTCACGACTGACAGTTATTAAAACAATGCTGAAAATTTTCTTGTTCTAAGCTAACTCTTCTATATGCAAGCGTGGTTAAATAGGGTAAAGTTTAAGGCTCCTTCCTATTTGGCAGGTCTTATGATATACCTCAAAAGCGCAAATACGTGTAAAGACCTTTTGATATACCTCTATTGGGTACATGAGGGGTAAACCGATCTATATACCTCAATAGGATACTTGGCCAATTAGAGTGGTCCCAAGCGCTTTTGGCTAATGCAGACCTGCAAGTCCGCGGCCTAGTCACGATTCTGGTCCCGAAGTTGATAGAATAAATTCACACTCTCGAAAAGGCATGATAGGACGTGAGTGTGTGCAAAACAACAATATGGCAATTCATTATTGATTCAACGCTTTTAGGGTTTCTTATGATATTTTACATAATTTTAATTGCGAAAAAGATTTTTCTCACATAATTAACAAATAAAGGCATCATGGTATCCACCTAAATTATGTCTATGTTATCCTAGGACTAAGGCTTGTAAGATACACAACAAATAAATAACATAAATTAAATATACGATCCATTTTATAAGAGTCTAGTTCTCGACATCTTAGAAGAGTCGCCACTATGAGAATCCGAGTTTTCAACCTTCCCGAGATATGGGATTCTCAATTTTATGTTTATTTGGAAATTTATGTTTTATAAAAAAAACGTGTTTTTAGAATCGCCATTTTGTTTTACAAGAAAACAAACAAAATATTGTGTAAAAGATAATCCATGATTAGACTGTCTTTTACATATTTGAAACCAGTGATTGTTTGATAACTTGTTTTACTAGGGTTTGAGAACTACGTTACGAATTGGGAAAGTGTTAGGCACCCATTCGCCCTTTTGGTCTCTTAATGGATTATGTATTCAATTTTCAATTTTAGATATCTTGCAAGTAGTTCGAATTGTTTTCAAAATAGTCATTTTAGATAATTCGATTTAAGACTAGTATTTATGAAGTCTGACTCGAGTTTTATGACCCCCTATGTATTCATTCGTAAAATGAAATTAGAGTCTCGTAGTTTCGCTTGTTTGGAAACTATTTTTGTTCAGGTTTTGTTTTGAAAACGTATCAAAACGGATTTTAGTTTTCTTATAAAACTTATAATGGACTTGTCTTTAAAGAAGTGAACTTGTTTACAAATTATCTAATTTTATGTATTAAAACTTGTAATCAATTGCAGTATTTAAATCGAATGAGTTATAGATGCGTACCTGATGCACTTGAGAAGAAAGTAAAAGTTTGCTTTATTGATCGCTTCTTCTTTGCGTTTTTGTTTGTTTCTATTTAGATTTTTCTCTCTCCAAATTGCCTAGAAAGAAGTCTTTCTCTCAAAACTTGCCCTCTCCAAAAACTCTTCTTCTAAATGCACCCTAAGCGTCTTATTTATAGACAAAAATGAGCTGCTACAGAACACATAGTGTAGCATGGCAAGATGCTGCAGCATGGCAAGATGCTGCAGCACTGGGGCTGCGGCACTAGAAGTGCCTCGCGATACAGCCAACGTCGTGCGATACTAGGGCGCGTAGCACTGGTTAACCAATTTGTTACAACTGAAGACCGATTTAGAAATGCAAAAGACCGATCCGGGTGTATGAAAGACTGATCAGTCTATTCCTATTTTGTGCACTTTTATCAATGACAGATTGGTAGGTGTGTAAGACCGATCGATCTTGGGTTACATCCCCGCACCCCACAACCTGACCAGGCAGGTCGATCCCCGACACAGTAAGCGAAGTGGCAACATTGCGTTAGGCTCCTGAGTGACTAGTTCACTAAGCTTTCCAATATCAATCTAAGAGTTCTTGGTTAGTTCTTTTTTGAAAACATAAATGCTGAAATATAATGCAAAGTCATGGTTTCCCTAATAGACTTCTATATGCATGAATCAATCTTCTGGGCTCTTCATAGTGTTCTAGCTGGTTTAGGGCTTGATGCAGAATGCTCTTTTTGTAGAGAACTAGATTAACGCGAGAGTCATGGATTGGGGTGTTCACAAGGCCTGACCTAAGATAGGGTGGGTTCTACATTGAAAAACATGAACGTTGTTTGTCAAGTTTAAATACCCTGTTTTTTGTCAATATGGATACATATTACATACATATATAAATATATAGGCCAATTTAGAAAAAAACGGTTATCACTTCAAGAAAAAGAAGGAGCATCTATTTTGTGAAACAAATTGACAATTTTTTTCATGAAACTTCGTGGAGATAATTTCTATAATGAGTAGACAATCTCCACAAAATTCCGAAAAAATCAATTTGG
Organism: Lonicera japonica; assembly: GCA_021464415.1. Lineage (NCBI taxonomy): Eukaryota > Viridiplantae > Streptophyta > Magnoliopsida > Dipsacales > Caprifoliaceae > Lonicera > Lonicera japonica. The sequence continues at coordinate 7,850 of JAKCWG010000792.1, forward strand.
AAGTTGGTGTATAGAAAAATTGCTTTATATGTTCAATTGCGGCCAGTAAAATTTTAAATGACATCTCACTAACTTTGAAAATGATATTTTTGATGAAATTTGTCTGAGATTATCTACTCATTATAAAGATTATCTCCACCAAGTTTTATAAAATAATTTGTCCATTTACCCTCGAAATGAAAAATCCTAATTTTCTTAAAGTCGGGTTCATCCTCTTTATAGGCCGGTCCTGTGATTTGAAGGTCCCTGTGCGAAAACTTAAAATAAGGCTTTTTTACATATTCATGTAGCTCAATATACTAGAAAAATAGAGTTAAAAACACATAACACCCTTGAAGTTTACTCCGAGTTTCACTTTTGTCCATAAAGTTTAGTTTTGCACTCATAAAGACATAAATTTTGAACTGAGTTTCACTTTTATCCAAAAGTGGATGTGCCGTTCAAAATATTAACAGAATCAGTCACGTGAGGGGCAAAAAGGGTATTCTCAGGTACCCCCTCTCTCTCTCTCTCTCCTCTTTTCATCATCGTCATCATCATCATTCTAGTAAATTATCTTTTAGAGAGAGAAAATAGAAAATAATTCAATTCTAAATAGAGAAAGAGAGAAACAGAGTAAAAAAGATGAAACAGAGCTAATTGGCGTTTATCAAAGGTCACCGTTTTGAATTTTGGATCCATACCAATCAATTAATGGCAAAAATTGGGGTTTTCGATACCGATCCAACGATGGTGGCAAAGGTAACAAAATTGAAGAATGAATTGCAGAGGTTGGTGAAGGCAATCGTGGATGAGGACGAATTCAGTGTGGAAACCCTCGATCGAGCTAATTCGGCACTCTGTTCTTTGAGGGATTTGAAGAAAAATGGATCTTTGCCTTTGAAATTGTAGTATGATTTTCTTCATTTACGTGGGTTTTCTTGATATCAATTGATTTTGGGTCAATTTTGTTAAAGATCTGATGCTATGTTATCTCTCCCCTTCGTTCTTGTTCTTTAATTTCGTATTGTACAGACTACACTCTATAGAGAGTTAGAGACCTAAAGAATTGCGATTATTGACAAAGGAAAATCTTATTTTCGGGCTTTATTTGACCAATGTGTAGACGCCATACATCAATTGTTGAATCCACTCACTCAAAGCAAGTCTCAAAGTGAATTTCACCTGGATCTACAAGAAGACTTGATCACGACCCTTTTGAACCTTTCGATCAATGACAATAACAAGAAGCTTGTGGACGAGTTATTGGCTATACTTGCTATGCTTTCAAGCAGTCAAAGGGCTATCGAAGAACTTGGGGATCTCGGGGTTGTTCAATGTTTGCTTGGTATAACGAGGGAGAGTTCTTATGCTCATAATAAGGAAAATTGCACAGGGCATACAATCTTACCCACATTGCGTGATTATGATTAATTGGTGCTTGAGAAAAGCCAGTGGGATTCTGTGGGATTCTTGAGAGATTGAATAGGGCATACAATCTTACCCACACAATGTGATTATGATTGGTGTTGAAACAAAAAATCTGTAAATTGAATAGGGCTAATAAGATGAAATTAGGGCTAATAAGACAAAATTAGGGATAATGAGACAGAGGAGCGGGAGAAGGGGCTAATAAGAGACAATACCCTTTTTGCCCCTCACGTGGCTAATTCTATTAATATTTTAGATGGCACATCCACTTTTGGATAAAAGTGAAACTCAGTCCAAAATTTACGTCTTTATGAGTGCAAAATTAAATTTTATGGACAAAAGTAAAATTCGGAGTAAACTTTAAGGGTGTTATGTGTTTTTAACTCAGAAAAATATATCATAGTTATTATATTACATTATAGTACAAAAAGTTGTACTGGTTGAAACTTGTTTCCTGTATTATGTTTACGGGTTTACTTTTATTTAAAGTTTTAAAGCGATTTATCTATAATATATATTAAGCGTGAGCAGAGAATTTTTGAAATATACACAAAATTACTTAACTACCCCTCCGACATATTAAATTAGTAAAAATAATGATATAAGATAGATTTGAAGTCATGACCTTTAAAATTAGAACACTTTAATTATCACTAGACTAAATATCATTATATTCATTATTTGAAGAATTACTAACTATGGAATTGCACATACTTAAAGTGTCCGACTCTAGTATATAGAGAAAGAGGGAGAAGAAAAATAGAGTGAGAATTACTTTAAAGAACTTTAGAGAGAGATTTTTTTACTATTAAAAAAATACTCCAATAAGATTTTTTCTAAAACAAACCGTTGGAGAGATTTAGGGGGGAGAAGTAAGAAAAATATTAATGATTTTGAAAATAATTTTTATTTTAAAAAATAAATTAAAACAAGATAGAATTTCGAAATATAAAATGAAAAAATGAGAGAGAGCAAGAACTATTATGGGAAAAGGAAAAGGAACTAAATAAGAAAGAGGAAATATATATATATATATATAATAAAATAAAATAAAAAAAACCAAGGGAGGAAGAGGAATATAAAATGGTAAACTAAAAAGATAACAAAATAGAAGAAAATAATACCGCTCGAGGGACAGGAGCAACGTGGACATCATAGCAACATGTAGGTATAGGGTCCTACATTTAATATAGATGGACCTTACTTTAGCATTGAATATTGTGCAAAGTGGAGAATCTCAATCCTCATGTCCCTTAGAAGTTTTAATTCTTACCGGAAATTCATATTATAATTATAAATAAATTTTATTTTATTTTATATTTATATTTATTTTATGTAGTCATGAAAAATAATATTTAACAAATTTATCTATTATTATATTATGCTTAAGTGTATACTTAACAAATTCATAAATAATTTATTAATATAAAAATATATTTAATTTGTTGAGTCCTATACTTTGTAAGGACTGAGTTCTTATCCTTTGAATACTCATAGAAAATAGTTTTCTTTCCATTATCGCTCTTTTGCCCGATTACAAGTCTCCATTCTTGCCATTTAAAGGATGGTTTTATGCGTAGATCGACCCAAGTATATGAAATTGGATGGATAAAAAAAAATGGTTTAAGATACAACTTACCATAAATAGTTAAAACAGCAAATTGGTTAAATAATCTCACAAAGGAGGTGGTTAGTAAGGTTTTGGTGCGATAAGATTGACCATCTTGTTAGTTCCTAAGGGCGGCCGTGGGCATCCTACAAAATGCACTCTTTTTTAGTACATCAATTAAGGAAAGGAGATTCGAACTTAAAACCTTCCACTACTCAGTAACAAATTATGAGCACTAGATGTTCTAAGGCCATCTATCTCCGCCAGCAATGTCAATGAGGTAAAAATGGCTACTTTTTGTCCCTAGCACAATATTTAAAAAGCCAATAGTATAGGTTAAATGCTAAAACTAAGTTAAACTTATCTCCCGACAAACTCTTACCTAGGTGACAAGCAAAAATTTTTGGTTTGGGTTACACACAGCGTGTCGTCCTAGATAAAATAAAAAAATCATGGTAGGGGTGACACACATCATGTCATCTCATGGCAATGCTCCTTGAGCGACACACAGTGTGTGGCATAGTATAAATTTTAACATTTCCATTGCATATTTTATCAAATTGATAGGCTAAATACCCACTTTTACATTACATTGTTAGCATCACCGCTAAAGATGGACTAATGATTTGTAAAAATGCACTCTTAAATTTAGTAATAAATCATGTTCCATGAAACTTAAAAGGCTATATTGTTTTTATATGTTATCTCATAATGAAATGTTTGATTCTTTTTCTCTAAACTAACACTTTTTATTTATTTATGTGCATCATTTAATTTAAAACAAAAAATATATAATTAATCTTGTAGTAGTTACTTAATGATAAGAAAAAATCACATAAATATAGAAATTGAAAAACACTAATTTTTTAGTGCAATAACCGTTAAATGGATAGGCCCACTATATTATTAAACTATCTTTCAAGTACAAATGTGATGGGCTGAGTATTATTATATCAAGAGAAATTGAATGAAACAGGATACCACGTCATCAATACACAATTCAAGTCTACAAATATCAAGAGTAATTTCCACGCCTACTAAGCATTTCTGTAGACATATATATAAATATATTAAATATTTTGTTAACTTATTTTATAGTTGAATTTTTTAATAAAATTTAGTAGAGATAATACACTAATCATGTAGATTATCTCTATCAAGTTTTATTAAAAAATTCATATTTTTACCCCCTAAAAGGTTTTAAACCGTACCGATTAATAATTAAATGTGGTCATTACTTAAAATTTTCCGTATAAATATATGTATGTATGTATATTAATATATATACAATTTTGAAATTAAAAAAATAAATTTATTGGTGATCTATAAATCTTTTTTTTATATTTAGATCGGAGAACATAGCCCGGCCACCCCGAGGGTTACCTCACAGAGTGTCAGAATTAGCTTTCGCATCTTGACTAATTTTTGCTCACGGTGCATGGCTGACCTATATAAAAAAATTCATTTATGTTAAAGGATAGTGATCCGGCGGGGCGAGCTGGAGCGGGAGCAGTATGGGTATGTGATCCCCATCCCTTTCATGGTTTCAATTCTTATTCTCCATCTCTGCAAATTTTATCCTGGCTGGTTATTGAAGTGGGAAATTTCAATCCCCATGTCCCTCACGAATTTTAATTCTTACCGGAAATTCATATTACAATTATAAATAAATTAAATTACATTTTATATTTATTTTATTACATTTTATATATTCATGAAAAATAATATTTAACACAAAATATCTATTATTATACTATGCTTCAGTATATACTTAACAAATTCATAAATAATATATTAATATAAAAATAAATTTAATTTGTTGGGTCCTATACTGGGCAGGGACTAAATCCTTATCATTGAATACATGTAGAAAATAGTTTTCTTTCCATTATCACTCTTTTTCCCGATTACAAGACTCCATCCTTGCTGTTTTAAGAATAGTTTTATGCGTAGATCGACCCAAGCATACTTTGGATATTTGTTGTCATTAATTTATAGAGACCATTATATAGAAATTTAGGTGACCTTTGTTTCATAGGCTCTTTTCCAATTTGTCTAGATTCATAACGCAATATTCTATTTAGAGCTTCTTTATTAGTTATTAAGACAGTGCAACAACTTACAAGTATAGGGCCCTATATTTGATATGGATGGATCTTATTTTAATATTGAGCCTTTTGTGGAGTGGGGAATCTCAATCCCCATATCCATGACAAGTTTTAATTACTCCAAGAAATTCATATTATAATTATAAATAAATTTTTATTTTTATTTATATAGTCATGATAAATAATATTTAAAACATTTATCTATTATTATATTATGTTTTAATATAAACTCAACAAATTCATAAATAATATATCAATACAAACATAAATTTAATTTGTTGGGTCCTATATTAATTGGGCAAGGGCTGAGTTCTTATCCTTGAATACATCTAGAAAATAGTTTTCTTTCCATTCTCGCCTTTTCGCTTTTCCTTGATTACAGGACTCCATCCCTGCCATTTCAAGAACAGTTTTATGCATAGATCGACTCAAATATATGAAGAAATTTTCCATTGCTAACTTATAAAAAGGACCATTATATAGAAATTTAGGTAGCCTTTGTTTCATTATTTAAATGTTAAATTTTAAATATAAATATTATATCCGAAGTTTGAAAAATGAATATGAAAAACTTGTTTTTAATTTATTTCTAAATGTCACATTTGAATAACTACGTAACATTTTAAATTTTATAATACACTCTTACACTTGTAAATTATTAAGAGACAAATAAGATATAAAGTTATAATACTTTTATAAAATAAATACTTTGGAACACCTTGGAAATTCGAATCCTATTCTTAGTTCGTATTTCCAAACAAAAACACCTATTCTCAATTATGCACCTAGAGTAGACTACTAACTTTGTAATTTTGCAATTGACTTGGGTCTTGGAGGATCCGCAACCACAAGTCATGAGAGTACAAAAATGGCACAAATTTCGATGATGTAATAGACTCCAAGGTGTAGAATTTGAATTTTTACTTTTTATTTTTATTTTTTGTGAGAAGGACAAGAATTTGGGTTCATCAACAACCTCCGGCACTGAAAGTCCCTGCGTCCTTCCCATTTGTGGATAAAAGGGAAACAAAATTTTGCATTTTGGTCTTCACAAACATGGGTAAAAATTGATGTTGGAAACAGTCATTTTAAGTACTTTGACTGGGTTTTAAAAAAAATAAAAAAAATCTATTTATAAGGGAGATTGGAACTAAAAAATTTCCAATAATAAATAGTATGTTCGGGTCACTAAGCTAGTTTTAGAGGTTTTAATTAAAAAAAATAAAATAAAATACTCTTAAATTCAAGAAGAAGCTTTGCCTCTTAAAACTTGAAGAGCTAGACTATTTTTATAGTTTGTACTAGAATGAAGTACCGAGTTATTTTTCTCTCAACCAGATATGTCACACATTTAATGCATTTGCACGCTTTTATTTTATGCACGCGCATTATCTAATTTAAAATGAAAGATATATAATAAATGATGTAGTTGCTTAATGATAAGATCCATCTCCAACATAGAAATTAGGATTTACGCTTTGCAACTTATACTATACTTTTTATTTAAAAATAATATAAATATAGGATCAAAATTCAAAACACCAATTAATATCATAACCGGGAAGGGAGACCATAGTGTCCCGAGCCCAACTATATCATTAGCTATCTCTCCAGTTCAAATCTGGTGGTTGGGTTGAGAGTATTATCAAAATGAGGTCATAGCCCTTTATGTCTACAAATAGGAAAATACTGGTTTTTTTATTTTATGAGACAAAAGACCTTTCTAGCAACCTCTTATTTCTACTTAAAAATGATTTTAGAAATAATTTATTTTGAAAAAGTACCTTTATTGATACAAGTAAGGATGAATCTAGGAGGCAGAAAGCACATAAAGGATAATCAAAATGAAAATGATGATGATATTTATAGGTGATATGACTAATTATTACCATATGAGATAGTGATCCTTTAAAAAATAGGAAATTGGCAAAAGAGGCTGTAAAAGGCAGTAAATGGGTCGCTATGGAATGAGTAAATCCCATACCGATTCTCCCGGTGTTGCAACTTGTCCCATGATAACTTGTTGTAAATGAGGAAATGTTCCTCATACATCTCAAGGTAATAATCATTCCAATGTAATAATTTATTATAATAAAGGAACTGTTCCTTAGACCAATATTTTAATTTCTTTATGATATTTTACTCTATGACTGCTTCCTAAGACTCTAAACTTACTTTTAAAAAAATAACTTGTAATTTTGTGTCAATTTATTTTGTGTTATTGTATAACGTCTGATTCCACCAACTCTAATGATAACATGTATGTATTTCTTACTAATTTATATAATGAATGATTTGGTAAATTTTACCAAAGGCCATATATAGATCAGTCCCTCTACTGCTCCTACTCGTTTTGATCCTTCCCAACAACAAGAATACATGTCAATAATTCGACGAATTGGTCCTAAATGAATGTAATGGGGCGTATTCTCAATCTTCATCTAGTCTAATCTCTTTTGGTGCACATTTTTGGGTCATTTGGAATTAAATGCTTCTCTTAAAATGGTCCATTTTAGACCATTGTTTATTATTGCAAAGGGTGTTATCGGAAGAATGGCCCAAAAAATAGAAGCTTTGAAACTTTCTATTATATTATAAATACTCTTTTAATAATAAAACTGAAATACATATATGTATATCCTTGTGCAAAAAACATACATTAAATAAGAAAAATAACATTCTAACATTCATTTTATATTTCTGCTACTAATTAGGTGCAAGGATAACGCTGATTCACGTCCATTTAAAGGATCGTATTAAAATTATTAATATGGATTTTCTTGGCGAAACAAGATTGAATGATTTTGTGAGATATTTTATTGTTTGATGCCCACAGATGAACGTATAAGTAGGGGTTAAACCAAGTATCGTTTGATGCAAACTAATTGACCAACTACTTTATTTGTATTAATAATATATTAATTTAATGCAAACTAAGTGACCTAATTGATTGAACTTAAACTAGCAAAGGATATTATACCTTGTAATTTTAAAGGATAAGTAACAACAAAAACCCATAAATATTTTTATGTTAGAGCTTAACATATTGGAAAATTGCATTACAATGTATATAATGCTATGCTAAAATTACCCTAGAAAGAAAAACAATTATTATACTCACGGTGGATGCCGGTAAGAACTTTGGCCGGAAATGACGTTGGATCGAGTTGATGCAACAAATTGAAAGTGTACTGTCTCGAAAAATTGTTTATGGTGCAAACTGGAAATTTTAATTGCTTTATGGTACATTAATGCAATTTACACCAGAAACAGTCATAATTAGATTGAAATAAAATAAGTATATAACTACTCCCGTAAAACTTATTAGTCCCGTTTGACTTTTACTTAATGTAAATGATCAATTAATAAAACAAATCGCATTGGATTACACTATCTCAAAATTTTGTACACTCATTTTAGGAGCTGTCTCAATTTCAACTTTTAATTGAGATAAAAGGGTAAGTAAATTTGCAAGAGTCTCACTTTCCTTTTATGTGATGTCAAAAAATCAGCGTTGATCCCTGTTTTCTAGAACCAAAATATCAAATCTCTAAATAACATTGCCCTAAAATCAATACTTTTAAAATGTTTATTTTGTTTGAAATGAGACTCTTAATTCGAGCCGAAAAAGTAATATTATCTGATCTGCAAATTGAATGGGAAAACTCTGAATATTAATTTTTCTTTCCCAAAGTTCTTCGGGTGGAATTCCCCAATATAAACGCAAGAAATTAAGCCAAAGCTAGCCTAACAAATCAATTACAGTTATATGTTGGGAATTCATTTCCTTTCCTTTAGTTAAATACTCCCAGTAGGCCGGCCAGTATCCCAAATTAAAAGTTGCACTCCCTTTTTCAGAACACCTTGTATTGAGTCTAGTTTTCTTTTTTAGACATATTTGACGTACCAGATATCACAATAGTTATTCCTTTTCTCTTTTGAGGGATTTTTGGACTCAGCATCGGAAAGAGTATGTGTCCAAGGAGTTCCATTGGTAATATTTGGTTGATGCTAGTTCATTTCTCACATGTTTATCTTTTCCCTATTGTTAATTTAGAACAAAAAGTTTGTCTGATAAAAAAGTTGGAAAATATTTGAAAACATTAATAAATTTATGAGAAGTTAGAAAATAACACATTGATTTGGTGAGATGATCATCAGTTTTTCCTTTTTTCAAGGAAAATATTTCTTACCCATTCCCCAAATATTTGGATTCCATGTAAAACTAATTAAAAAAGTAATAGAATATCGATATATCTCACCAAAATCAATAGTCTATTTTCCAACTTCTCTTAAATTTAGTAGTGTAATTTTTTTTCAATCATTTTTCAACTTTTCTTTTTATCAAACACACCCTAGTGCAACATATTATTCAATCCCTTTCCCCTATTGGATTATTGATTGTAGTGGGCAATGGAAATTTCTGACAAACCGGGGGAGGAAGTGGCTGACGTGTGCTTGCAACCGTGTTTACATTTTCCTTGTACAATCAGACTGTTAGTTGATATTTGGTTGATGTTTTAAATTAAGTTTTTAAGTTAAGTTTTTAAAATATGGTGTTTGGTAGAATTTGAAAGTATGTTGAAAAGTGAATTTGGTTTTTGTTTGAGTTTTTTTTAACCAACTAAAAAATCTCTAAAAATTTTTCAAAAAATAGTCACAATGGATCTTATTTTATAGATCTCGACAAGTAGGTTTCAAATATATATATTTTTTTTATCTAATTTTGATTTTTGGATTTAAAGTTATGGTGTTTTAAAAGTTTTTTTAGAGAGAGAAAGTAAAGTGAAATAAATTTTGGGAAGTGTAAAAGTAAAGTGTTGTGGGAACAACTCTTTTCAACCCTTCATTAGATGAACCCTTTAAATATGGTACAAATACAATACTAAATAAGTTTAACAAGAAAGCCCAATATGGCCCATAATGCATAGTTTATACAATAAAATCCCTAATACATATTATATCTATACGATAACACACTACGTGTAATTTCCTTAAACACCTCCCCTTGTGTTGAGTTGAAGATAGAATGGTATATGTCTTGTTGCCTCATTAAAACATTGTCAAGTAAAAACCCTGTGGAAAAAATAACTTTGATCGAAGGGAAAAGAGTACAACATTATGATAATTATTTTAGGCTTCATTCGTTGAGTTTATATTTCTATTTAATCATTACTTCGATCAATAGAGTTTGCACGTATCATTACCTCATTAAAAACCTTGCGAAGTAACAAAACCCAGTGGAAAAAATGAACCTTGGTCTAAGGAAAAGAGTATAACGTAATATCATGTTGAAGGTAGACTCCCCCTCAAGTCTACACATCACCTTGATGTTTACATTAATCAAAGAATTTGAAAAGTTTATGCATGAATCGGTGCCTCGTTAAAAACCTTAACAAGTAATAAAACCCTGTGGAAAAAATAAACTTGGTCGAAGGAAAAGAGTACAACGCGTGTTAGACTTCTTCTTAAGTCTACACTCCTCTTAATCCTTATATCGATCAAGGGAGTTTGGAAAGCCTACGCATTCCTATGCTTTTCACATGTTTTTCAAATATAGCCTTAGGCAAAGATTTGGTAAACAAATTTGCCACATTCTCCTCAGACCTTACTTGATTCACTTGAATCTTGAGGAGAGCTTGTTGTTGCTGATTATAGAAAAACTTTGGAGATATATGTTTTGAATTATCACCCTTGATATAGCATAGCTTCATTTGTTCGATGCAAACTGCATTGTCTTCATAAATGCAAGTAGGCTCTTCAGTGGTAGAACTCAAACCACTAGTTCCTCGAATATGTGTAATGATTGCCCTTAACCATATACATTCACAAACCGCTTCATGTAGAGCGATGATCTCAAAGTGGTTCAAGGAGGTAGCCACAAGTGTTTGCTTGGTTGATCTCCAAAATATTGCTGTGTTCCCAATAGTGAATACATAACCAGTTTGGGAACAACATTTATGTGGGTCAGAGAGGTACCCTGCATCAGCAAAACTAACCAAAATATTATTTGGGGTTTTAATATAGGGGCTAGCCTTTTCGACATCAACATTTGCTTTATAAATTGTCGTGTCATCTGCAATTTCTTTTGCCTCTCTGTAGGGAAAGAACAGTTCCGAGTCAATGGTTCTTTTTAGATATCGAAAAATATTCTTGATACCGTTCCAGTGACGCTGCGTTAGCTTTGAGCTAAATCTAGCTAACAAGTTCACTGAGAATGTTATGTCTGGTCGAGTACATTGAGCCAAGTACAATATTGCGCCTATTGCACTTAGATAAGGAATTTTAACTCCCAACACCTCTTCGTCATCTTCCTTTGGACGAAATTGATCTTTTCTTGGATCCAAACTTTGACCAATCATGGTAGTGCTAGCAGGATGCGTTTTGTCCATGTTGAATCGCCTAAGCATCTTTTGGACATACGCAAACTGGTGGATTAATATTAATCATGTTTTCCCAAGATTCTTCATCTCAAATTCGGATTTCAGGTAACTAGTGGTTTTTCTTATTTATCCAAGATTACCTATTATGTTCATGTCATCAACATATACAGCTACAATTGCGAATCCAGAACTTGTTTTCTTTATGACTACGCAGGGGCATAATTCGTCGTTCTTATATCCCTTTCCAATCAAGTAGTCACTTAGATGGGTATACCACATCCGGCCAGATTACTTTAATCTGTAAAGTAAGCATTTTAACTTAATTGCAAATGCACTCCGTAGTTTAGAGTCACTTGACTTGGGTAATGTAAGGCCATCAGGCACTTTCATATATATATATATATATATATCTGAATTAAGATCCCCATAGAGATATGCAGTGACCACATCCATGAACTGCATTTCTAGTCCTTCGAAAACTATCAAACTAACTAAGTAGCGAAATGTTATAACATCCATTACGGGAGAGTATGTCTCCTTGTAGTCAATTCCAGGGTGTTGTGAGAAACCTTGCGCCACAAGGCGAGCCTTGTACCTTAGAACTTCATTCTTCTCATTACGCTTTTTGACAAATACCCATTTATGTCCTACAGGCTTTACACTTGGTGGGGTTAGCACTATCGAACCAAATACCTATCTTTTTGCCAGAGAATCTAGTTCTGCCTGGATTGCTTCTTTCCATTTAGGCCAATCTACTCTTTGTTGACATTCTATAATATAGTGAGATTCAACATCATCGTGCTCTATGATTTCCTGAGCAACAGTGTATGCAAATATATCATCAATATATATGGAAGATCTTTTCATTAACTCGTATGCCTTCTCATAATCCATTGAGATTTCTTTGTTCTCTGAAATCATTTCAAACATTGAAGCATTTTCCAGTACTGATTCATAGACATAACAACAATAATCAGAGATAATTTCATGAGAAAGGTTCTTTCATTGATGATTAATGGATCGGTTTGTGCCTTACTCTCCCTTTTTTTTCTTGGGTGAGTGTCAATCGAACCAAGTGGCCTCCCCCTCTTCCTTTGGGAAGCCATGGCCTTAATCACACATCCACTAAGTGTGGTTGCAGTATCTCTATCTGCGACACCGTGCCCCTTGTCGGGGACTTCTAACCTTGCAGGCACATTTGCAGCTGGTATATGTGATCTCGTCACTTTTGCGATATCAGTAAACGCATCAGGCATCGAATCTGCTACATTTAGAAGATCGATTATTCTTTTCACTTCATTTTCACATTATGAAGTACGAGGATCAAAATGAGACAGGGTGGGAACAAACCACGACAATTTTTGTCGTTCTCTTGGAAAATCCTTTTTCTTATTTTTTTCTAATGACGGGAAGATTGTCTCATCGAAGTGACAATCCACAAATCTAGTGGTAAAGAGATCGCTTGTAAAGGGTTCTAAATAGCAAATAATTGTTGCGGATTCATATCCAGCATAAATGCCTAATCGTCTCTGGGGACCCATTTTATTGCGCTATGGGAGCGCAATTGGCACATATACTACTGAACCAAATATGCGTAAGTGTGAAATGTCAGGCTCATATCCAGTTACCAACTGGTACGCAGAAAATGGCTAGTTAGCAGTGGTTTTGAAACGAATAAGTAAAGCTACGTGTAATGTTGCATAACCCTAGGCAGATATAGGCAAGTTAGTGTGCATAACCAGTGTCCTGGCCACCATATGTAATCTTTTGATGGTGGCTTCTACGAGACCATTTTGTGTATGTACATAAGGAACATGATGCTTTACATCGATCCCAATAGACATACAACAATCATCAAATACTTTTGATGTAAACTCTCTAGTATTGTCAAGCCTTATAGACTGGATATGATGATTAAGGTGGTGAGCCCTCAAATGTATAATTTGTGCTAGGAGTTTTACAGATGCAACATTTCTTTTGGACAATAATATGACGTGTGACCAGCGTGTCAACGCATCTATTAGAACCATAAAGTACTTGAATGGTCCACATTCTGGATGGATATGTCCACATATATCTCCTTGTATCCTTTGTAAGAATGGAATATTTTCTTTTGTTACCATACTCGAGCCTATACTGGTTCGCTAATATAAGTACTGAAGTAGGGAAAGTGGAAAGAGTCTTCTTAATCATATCATCTTCTGTGAGGTCCTTTCCACAGAAGTTAAGACGTGCCTTTAGCCGCAGCATGTCCTTATTGAAGTCGTATGTTATTTAAGTTGAGTTTTTAAAATTTTAAAAAATAAACCCACTAAACAGGGCCTTAGTGACTAGAACAGTACTATTAATGTAGTCATATGTTACCATATGTTTTACTTTGTGTCCGAGTTATACCCACTTTGAGAGTCTTCGTAATCACATTATTAATGGAGTCATATGTTAGTGATTGGAACAACTAGTACTATTAATGGAGTCATATATTACCATATGTTTTACTTTGTGTCCGAGTTATACCAATTTTAGGAGTCTTCATAATCACCATACATATCAATACAATTTCCTATTCATTTTTTTGGCATCTTAAATTAAGAGCCACATTTCCTTTTAGGGACGTAATAAATTTACCTAATCTCACAATAAAAAAATAAGTTTTGTATTCTTGACCATTGATCAAATTGAAAATAGATTTCTTTTTTTTTGAACATCAAACAAGCGAAAAACAAACTACTCAGCCAAAAGATAAACTAGACGAGGAGGAAGGTTTCCAATCCAATCGCTAGCCAAAACACCTAGACGCTCTCTCAAAGCAACAAAGTGAGCAGCATGATTTTTACATCTTTCAACAAAAATAAAAGAGATGTTCCTTTCACGGGCTAAAGTACCGATATCCTTTAACACCGCATAGACCTCCCAAGGGGGGTCGTCTTCCATACTGTTCAACGAGATGATCAATTAATTATCACCAACAATAGAGCAATCATTGATCTCTTTCTTATCAAGAATGTTGTAAGCCTCTCTGACTGCTAGAGCTTCTGTGAGAAATGAGAGGAAGAATGAATTCTTTTGGCAAAAACCATCAACTAAGTTGCCATTACGATCCTTGAGAATGCCACCTATGGCCACTGGCATAAATGACTCATTGAACGCCCCATCATAAAAGAAACCCATTAACATCTCCGACTGAATAGATGTGGGACATCCAAAAATGGCAACAACCCTTAGAGAAGTAGGGTAGTCCTCTTCAGAAGCCAACCAATCTTGCATAAAATTAGAGGCTCAGAAACTCACATCTAGATAGTTTGGATGCACCTTTTCAAAGATACATTTATTTCTTTCATTCCAGATGAACCAACAAGTGCTCACCAATCTAGAAAGGAGAGAAATATCTCCTTTGCGGCTCAGAATAAAGGTGTCAAACCAAGCCAAGGCGGAGGTGATATCATGAGGAGGAGAACAGTCAGGGGGGAAGGATCTCAGCCATACTTGTCTGATCCATCTGCATCTAAACAAGACTTGTTTTATATATTCCACTTCCTCAACATAGATTTTGTAGATTGGAGACGAGATACATTTTCTAACAAAGAGGTTTTCCCCAAAAGCTATCACATTGTGGCAAACTTTCCACCAAAAAATTTTGATTTTAGGGGGGCACTGTAATTGCCAAATAAGCCTCCACACAACTTTAGAAACTGAATAAGAGGATGAAGGAAGGGAGGATTAAGGGAAAGCCTCCTGAACAGCTTCTTGACACCGCGATTTAACTAAATAAAACCCTTTCTTAGTGTACTTCCAAATTATTTTGTCTTCCACGGGAGAAAGACTAAGAGGAATACTCCAAATTGCCCGAGCTTCATGGTTCTCAAAAAGGGAGGATTTCAGGTCCTTGTTCCAGGAACGAGACTGGCGAGAGATCAAATTCGACATAAAATTAGCACTACAATCAGGGGGCCTCGGAGAGGTAATGATGGAGTGAGACTTAATTGGCAGCCAAGGATCTTCCCAAATTTTGATAGATTCCCTATTCCCAACTTGCCAAATACAACCTTTCTTTAACAGATCTCTACCTTGAATTAAACTTGACCAAACCCATGAGGCATTTGACCCCTTTTTCGCTTCCTAAAAGGAAGAAGAGGGAAAGTAGACGGACTTAAGGAGAGAGGCTCATAACGAGTTCGGATTAATAATAAGTCTCCATCCTTGTTTTGCTATAATGGCTGAGTTAAAGGCTCGAAAATCTCAAAAACCGATTCCTCCTTTAACTCGAAAATCTCTAAAACTGATTCCTCCCAACACTTTTGGTTGACTATCTAGGCTCCATTCTTCCAGTGAATCTTAGCCTTATTCTCACATCCTCCCCACCAAAACCTCCAAATCAAGGAGTTTATCTTTTCACATAAGGAGTTAGGGAGGAAGAAACAAGACATAGCATAGCTCGGGATGGCTTGAACAACTGATTTTATCATAATTTCTCTACCCGTAGCTGAGAGAAGGGACTGCTTTCAATAACCCTCAATTTTTTTTGAAATGCGATCAACTAAAAAATTCAACACTGCTTTTTTGAATCGGCGCCACATAAACGGAAGCCCCAGGTATCTGTCTTTTAAATTTTAAGGGGGAATTTGAAGAAGGGCTGACACCACCAATTTAGTCTTAGCCTTCGTATTCTTAGAAAAACAAACCCCGAACTTCAGAAAATTCACACATTGACCCGAGGCTTGGCTGAAATCTTGGAGAATTCTTAACAAAGTCATACAATTCTTAGAGTCCGCTTAAAAAAAAAAGTGAGTCGATGGCAAAGAATAAGTGAGAGACACTTGGGCTTCTCCTCGAAATTTTTAAACCCTCAAAAGTCGAATCCTCCACCGCTTTGCTGATCATAGACGATAGACTGATAGAGCATCTTGAACACAGAGAAAAAGATACAGGGAGAGAGGGTCACCTTCACGTAAACCACGAGACGGGTAGAAAGAGCAGTCTTTGGAGCCATTAACGATGATATTGAATTTGACTGTGCTAGCACATTGATGAATCAAACTAACCCACTTCTCGTTAAAACCCATTTTAGAGAGCACGGCTACAAGAAAATCCCATTCGACTCGATCATAGTTCTCTTAGATAATTTAAAGTGGACTCTTTAATTTGGGATAGAGGTAGTAGTAAAGAATGTATGTGTAAATTTTAGACCGTTACATTTCTAAAAGTTGGTCCAATATGCAATCTCATTTTTTAGTTCGCCGGCTTTACATTGATATATATGATATTGCAGCTTCAAACTCTTTGGGAACACAATAAAATGAGCATGCTTAATCTTGTGGCAAGCCTTTTCAAGTTACTAACTACAACCGGCTAATTTGCTATATATTGGCGATTATGTTTGGCTATATATTCTTCATTATATTATTTTGAAATGTTTTATTGCATTTGTGTGGAATTTTTTGGAATCTGTTAGTTATAAGATTTCATGATTCTGAAGACTGGAGTACATGGACTGATCTTTTCATCAGACTGTGGAGGGCCACTGCCAGCCTCTATTGCAGTTAAGGGAATAAATTATACAGTATGCTCACCAATGAATTTTTTTTCTTTCAATCAATGACATATCTCTTGCTATTAAGATTTCAAATTGAAAATTTATCGTAAGCTTTCCTTCACATTAATGACTTTTAGGCTTTAGCACTGTAAACTTAGAAATTCACATGAAATATTTGCCATTTGAAAATAGAAAAGTTTGAGGATCATAATCAATAAACCATCTTTCCTAACAACTAGGTTCTGTTCTTCACCAATGATCATGTGGAAATTAGAGAATCCTTCAATTTGGAATGGAGGGAATAGGAAGATAAGAATGATCCTAAAAACAAGGTGATATTCTCAGCCGAAAATTGCTCACTAGCTAGGACCCATCTTTCAATATAACCAAACCCACAAAAATGATATTTTTCCTTAATAAAACTCACCAATTGCTCTAGAAGGTTAAGTTACTAATTACTCCCTCCATTCCAAATTGAGAGTTCAATATTTCTTATTGGGGTGCACCACATTAAGAGTTCGTTCTCTTTGCCAAAACATAATCAATGTACCAGAACTCACGATAGTGCATTCTTTAAAAATGTCAAAGTCAAGACAGAGGAAGTACGCTAAAAGGTGAAGCTAACAATTGAACTGCCAATGTGTTAATGGTTCATGCTTTACTAAACTCCTTGACATTATATGAGACTAATTTATCCTGCACACGCAATGTTGGTGCAATTTGTATAATTCTAATATGGATAACAGAATTAAACAGAAGTATTAAGTGGACTAGGGAATAAATATATGTTTAATTCAGTTAGAACATATTTGATGTCAAAAAAAATAAAAAATAATTTAAGACCATAAATGACAAAATAGGGAAAACAAAGCTTACCTCAAAATTGGAACATCCAATGAATCACCTACCAGGTTTATTATCGGTTCAAGATGTTCTGATTAGTACTACTCTTTGTCCACAAAAACAAGAAGTGTCTTTCATTGCAATTACATTTGTGAAAGGAGCAAGAAAGGTGTGAAATAGAGGTGTATTAATAGAGACTGCTCATGCTCTGTTTTTATGGACAGAGAAGGGAGGGCAAAACAAATTGGCGGCAAAAAAAATGAGAGGGAAAGGTGATTTGCCTCTTAAAATGGAGAGGGACAAGTGTTTTTTGCTGTGATGGACTGCCAACATGGAATTATGTCCAAGTTTTTAACTAGGGAGGAACGGAAGGTTTTAATTAAAGTAATAAATGTACTTCAAGGTTTAAATTGGAACATCAGGGTCAACTTAAAATTGACTTCAAACTTTAGTGTGTTTTTTTTTTTTTTGGTCATTTTCCCTCATTAGAGGAATCCTCTGGCCATCTAGTTACTGGCATCAAAGAAAGAAGTATAAAGAACCCCCGGGTGCTACTTAGTCCCTCTTTCCAACTTGAGTTATTAATAATTTAACCCCCTTAAAGTTTACCCTTTTTTACACTTTCATCCATGAAGTTCATTTTGCATAATACTCGTTCTTAAAGTTTGTTTCATTTTCACTTTAGTTTGAAACTCCACACGCCGTTAAGTTTTTGGACAAAAAATAACATGTGCATTGCACGTGAGCACGGTAAAACGGTTAAGCCACTATAATGCTCTCGTATATGTTTGTCTCAAAACCAATTAATTAGGGAAAAATCAAAGTGTGGAGTTGGAAAAAAATAGAGAGGAAAAATGAACAAATTAAAGCATTTTCGTTACATTGAACGCTATAAATTATGGCAAAATGAGGTGGGAATTAGTGCATCATAGTAGCTTGACCATTTTACCTCGCTACAATGCTCATGTGCAGTAGGCATTGTCTTTTTCATCAAAAAACTTAACAGCGAGTGGGGTTTTGGACTAAAGTGAAAACGGTAACAAACTTTAAAGACGGGTGTCATGCAAAATGAATGTCATGGATGAAAGTTCAAAAAAAAAAAGTAAACTTTAAGGGTGCAAATTATTAATAACACTTCCAACTCAAAACACTTACTTTCCCGCTCTTTTGTTCAGACTTATTTTAAGAGAGGACTAGCTACTATAAGTTTCAACAACAGCAAAATAGTCGTATGAAAAAATTCATCATGGATACTGATTAGAGTTTGGATTACTCTCCTCCACCATGTTACGGTCTAGCTTCACAATTCACCTTCAAGCTATTTTTGTCCAAAGGTACATATCTGTTATATCAGTCACTCCTTGACCCTCAAATCCAACAAGAAAATAGTTCAGACTTTAAAGTGACAATGAAAAGATCTTTAGAATCTCTGAAACTTAATCCTCACGGCTTTGAGTGAGTTAATGAGTCACTTTTACAATTTGTCTCTTTTGGGTTCTGAGGTTGGTGCTAGAGAGCAGGTAACACACTCTTCAAAGACAATTTGATGGGCGAGTATTCATATATATTTGAATTACAATATCCCTATTGCTTCTTTGGCTTCTTTAAATTTCTCATATCAAGGTCAAGAGTTCCTCTTTTATGTTCTAAATTCATCCTTGGGGATTTAGTAAGGTGCCTGGCTACCGCCATATTTGAGGTATCACAATTCCATCTACTCCAAACTATCATTGGAATTTGAAGAGTTTTGATATTTTGGAGTGCATTGTTGCGGTTACAAAATCAAAGGAGCAAAAGGCTCCATAATATTTATATAGTATTAAATTAGGTACTTACTGTTTAGACAGTGTGTTATTTTATTCTTTGTAAACTTTGGGCTTTACTCTAAGGAGGAATTTAATATATCAGGTCCTTTCAAAGGTAGTGAAATCGCAAAATTCACTGTTTGAGACTTGAAACCCAATAAAACGTGAATGCTATGTTGTTCTAAGTTTAGTCCATTAAAATAATCAAACTAATTTTAAAATCTATGCTTGACTTGTTTAAATTTTGAGCTGTTTTCTAGTCTGTAACTGAGCTGAAGCACGAAAAACTTGGATATTATCTTGCTGAGCTAAATAAATTAACGAAAACTATAATTCGAACTTTATTTAATTATCAATCTCATGAACTAAGCTCAAGCGTCTGACCAAGCCGAGTTCAAATGGTTTGATTCATGTTTACATTGAGAGACAAAAAAATTATGTTTGCTCTTCGCTTCATTTCTTTTCAAATGTTCCTTCCGTCATTTAGTTGCCAACAGAGCAAACTGTTGCACAAAAGCATTAGACGGTTTTCAAGTAACGCGCGGAAATGAATTTACCCCATAAGATCTTGTGTCAGTAAGTTTACATTACTTGGAGTTTCATGTATACAACAATGCTATAAAACTAAAAAAGCATTTCTGGTACTTAAAACACAAATTGCAACTACCAGAGTGAAATTACATCTTTAAAACAGAACGTGAAACCACTGACTGCTTTGGCAATAGCAATTTTCATGTTCTAATGTTTCGTCTGTCATGAATCAAATATTTAAGGGGCTTTCAGTTTTTTTGTAAAGATATACTTGTTTCAACATAAACTATGGTTAAAAATATAACTTGTTCATGATCCAAAATTCCCTGAGTTTTATATATTCGTGCAAAATTCCGTGAAGCTCATGATCCATGGAAGTTATTAAGGGAGAAAGCAGCTATTCTAAACCAAGGCCGAACTGCATAAAACATGCTTATGCCGATCATCTTGGCTTTGCCCATGCTTAGGATTGGGGCTTTATATGAGAACCCTTTCACAAGACTATTCACAAGAATCTACAGCACCTGCGTCACAAATTTTGATTTTTTTTTTCAACACAACACTTCAATGGCGTATTTGACTGGTTAAAATAGAAAACTTTTGAATTCCTTGGAATTCATTTCCAGTTTTCGATATAATCAACTTTTACTGAAAACAAGACATAGAACGGCAGTGGTCTTTAGCAAGTAGTGTTCTAAAATTCCTGTCAGATAAACATAAAAATATGAAATCTTAGATATTACCCCATTGTTTTTATAAAAAATAAGCACAATTAAACACAAAGCAGAACTATGATACAAGGGAATATCATGCATAGCAAGATCAGAGAGTGCGCATTAACCACACACAAGTTATTTAAAAATCCATCCATATACAATTCAGTTGATCGAGGTTAGGGATGATAGAAAGAAGGTAGTGAAAGAGATATGTCCTAGGACTATTCATATATTATGATTTGTACTTGAATATCTTATGCTTATTGTCATAAATAAAGTTTATTTCATTTTACTTTATATTCTCTTGTAAATAATATTTATTAATACTAGTTCATCAAGTACGTGACTAGATTGTGGGATGCTAGTAATGTTATAATAATATTGTTTAGATGTCCCTGATCATGTGTCAATAACCTAGGATCACATTGATACAATGATTAGAGTATGGGTCAGCTGATGGCTATGTTCCACAAGTCATGGATATGGAGATATCAAGCTGAACATACTGATACTTGTTAGGGAACAAAGTATCGGACCGACCTGCTTTGGGGACACTGCGAGGAGTGTTACATAATGTCATCAGTGATGTTCCCCATTTGTGATATCGTATTATCCTCAGACCTGAGATCGCCATGGTTACCAACATAGGGATTAGCATGTCAGGCATTATCAAACGTTGCTCTTGATCGAGTAATTATAAAGATGATGACCGAGCATACTATGAACTATGTAGAGGTATGTGGTTGATCAAGATGGGATTTGTCACTCTCATATATTGAGGGAGATATCGTTGGGCCCCTTGATAAGTGTAATTAATATTTGCATGGCCATGCACAAATGAGATGTCATTTGTTTTAGATTAATTATGCTTAGAGATCAAGAAATAAAGATTGAACTATACAAGAATGACACTTGCCTAGTCTTGTGTTCAATCTAGATATCGATTGACAAAAGGAGTTAATATGTGGAATATCAATTTAAGGTTGTGTCGTTTTTGACCTTTATACCCTTTGGATAGTAGTAATGTTTTACTAGAGACCGCTTACTATTCGTATAATAAAACGGGCTTTTAATTATACTGCCAAAGAGTGTAAAACCTACAGGGTCGCACACCAAAAGGAGTTGGATCAAAACGAATTAAAACGGGCCAAGTTGGACTTGGGCCCAGTTCGTTTGTTGCTTAGGGTTCTCACTAGGGTTCCCTTGTAAAAGGGAACCTTTATTCATCTTGGCCGTCAAGGAAACTCAGAGAGGCTAGAGAGTCGAAATAATTGAGAGAACCCTAGAAGGCGCTAGTACACCAAGCAAGGATCTCACCTCGTTCGTATGTGCATACCGTAGAGGCGTCGTAATTTCTACGCTAAGGACGACAACAACAGAAGGATCCGATCCATCTTGTTCGTTTTAGTAACATCAAATCACATATAAGGTATGTCTTCTGTCGATTTTATTGAACAGCATAGATCCTAGGGTTTATAGATTAGTGCGTAAATTTGTGTATGTGATGCATAATTACTGCCCTAATTCCTAACAGTGGTATCAGAGCTAGGTTATTGCTGTTCTTTATTTTTCGATCATGATTATAGTCGTTTTATAACTTGAAGATCTGTTCTCGTTTAAAATTTCGATTATTATCATATTTGGTTTTTAGTATCATGCTAGGTTTTATTAATATCGATTAATGGGTTAATCGTTTTCTGTAGCATGTTTCTATTTTTGTTAATCAGTTTGCATATACGATATGTCCTTTGATTAATAGAGATCTGAAATGTCAAAAACGTAATGGATGGATAACTGTTATCGACATGTTCTTGATTCTGTTTGACAGTTTTGATTAGGGTTCATGTTTTGACATATTGTTCGACTAAGTTTCATGCTGTCATGATTTTAATTCCGCAATTATCATGTTTAGCGAATCAGAATCGTTCTGTTAGGGTTTACGCAATCATTATAGACCTAATAAGATCACGGCTATAGGGTTCTTAACGATTAATTTGATTAATGAGATAGAACAAATTAATATGATTAATCTAGACGAATCTGTCTAATATGGTTAGACACGTTTCTGGAGAAAATAATTTGAAATCGTTCAAATTCTCCACGGTGGCAGAAGTGTGATTCTCTTGCAGGACATACACTGAGCCCGCTGACGGGTCAGCGGGACCGCCGCCGGGGTGTCCCCCCCCGGACCCCGGTTGGGGCGCTGCCCCAAACCCCGCTGGGGCGCTGCCCCTCGACCCCGTTGGGGCACTGCCCCAAACCCCGCGGGGGCGTTGCCCCTCAACCCCTCTGTGTTTATTTAATTATTGATTAAATTTAATTTTCGAATTTATGTGTATGCAATGTGTTGTGTTATGGGATAATACTAACTTGCACGGTTATTTTTTATAGTGATATAGTATGGCCAAACTAAATACGGCCTGCGTGTCGTCTTGTTTTTATTGTAATATATAAATACGGCCTGCATGTCGTTTTGTGTTTTGCAATGTAATTTTATATTACTAGTCTCTTGTATTAGGCTGTACAAATTTTGTATATACCTTGCATAGAAGATGAAGGATCCCTCATCACAAGAGAAGATAGCCGAGAACTTTGGAGTGTCCAAAGCTACAAAGGATGGAAGCAAAGTTAATTAGTAGCTTTATTTCTTTGGCCATGCTATATCACATATTTATTGTTTTATGCTTGTTTAAATATTCTATTGTATTATTGTGAAACTGCATATTTATGTCCCTAGAATAAATGAAATTATTTGTGCCTTTCCAACACTGATAACTATTACTTTTATGATTATTATAGAAGACGCTTGCCAAAGCGGGGTTATCTTAGATCATCATAAATTAATAGTATGGAAGTTGGACATCCATAAGTCAGAAAAGTGTTGGTTTGATTTCACGAGGCCATCAAAACGGTTTTGGGCCTTGAGGCAAAGTGTTGAGAAGCCGAAACATAAGATGTAAAACTCGACAAACCAAGAATTACATAGAATGTAATTAACAAATGTTGCTTACCTAATTAACAAAGTTTAAGTGAAAAGCCAAAGCTTTCTTAATACCTTGTGTAATATGGATCTTGGACCTACTATGTCCTATTGGGACAATTGCGTGTAAGGAATAGTAGGAATTTTTAAAATAAGCATTTTAAATGTTTGCATATGTTATTTTGCTGTAGATAGATGACGAACAATAACACAACCGCTTTTTCGTTGCGATCTGTCCTTGAGAAGGAAAAACTAAACACAACCAATTTCCTAGACTGGTTCAGGAATCTGAGAATTGTTCTCAAACATGAAAGGAAAGATTATGTCCTCGAAAATGCTATTCTTGAAGAACCGGCAGCTAATGCTCCTCGTGCACAGAAAGATGCATATCAGAAGCATCTAAATGATGATTTAGATGTTTCATGTCTCATGCTTGCTAGCATGAATGCTGATCTGCAGAAGCAGTTTGAAAATATGAATGCATTCGACATGGTTAAGGAACTGAAGAGTTTGTTTCAGGAACAAGCTCGAGTCGAACGCTTCGAGACTACTAAGTCTTTATTTTCATGTAAGCTTACTGAGGGAGGCTCAGTCAGTCCTCATGTACTCAAAATGATTGGGTACATTGATCACCTAGAAAGGTTGGGGACAACCATTAGCCAAGAGTTGGCCACTTATGTCATTCTCCAGTCGCTGCCTGAGTCATATGATGGATTCATTATGAATTTCAATATGCACAGCCTGGAAAGGACATTAACTGAGCTACATAGGATGCTAAAAACAGCTGCGCGGAACATTGTTAAGAAAGTTAAGAATAATGTTCTGATGGTTCAAAAGGGAAAGGGTTTCAAGAAAGGTGGAAATGGCAAAGGAAAGTCCAATGCCAAAGGCAAAGGTAAAGCTCCAGTTAAGAACTGGAAGAACAAGAAGCAAGATTCTGAGCCCAAGCCTAATCCACAAGCTGAAATGATATATTTTCACTGCAATGAAAAGGGTCATTGGAAGAGAAACTGCAAGAAATACCTTGACGACAAAAAGAAGGGACTAGCCCCTTCGTCTTCAGGTACTTACGTTATAGAAGTAAATGTTACTTCAGCTTCTTCTACTTCTTGGGTATTAGATACTGGTAGTGCATCTCACATTTGTGCAAATGTACAGGGACTCAAAAGGAGTAGGAAGCTGGCTAAAGGAGAAGTGGACCTACGCGTTGGAAATCGAGCAAAAGTTGCCGCTCTAACTGTAGGAACATTTGAGATTCCTTTGCCCTCAGGATTGATTTTAGAATTAAATAATTGTTACTATGTGCCTGCTTTTAGCAGAAACATTATTTCTATTTCTTTGTTAGACGAAGAAGGTTTTGAATTCAATTTTAAGGACAAACGTTGTTCATTTTCTTTGAATAATATGCAATATGGTATTGGACAATTATTGGATGGTCTTTATATTCTAAATCTTGAAATACCTGTTTATAACGTAAATAATAAGAGAATCAAGTCTGATGATTCGAATCCTACTTATTTATGGCATTGTCGTTTAGGCCATATAAATGAGAAACGCATGTTGAAGCTCCATAAAGATGGTCTTCTAAATTCATTTGATTTCCAATCTTTTGAACGATGTGAATCTTGTTTGTTGGGAAAGATGACTAAAAGCCCTTTCAATGGTAACAATGATAGGGCAAGTGATCTTTTGGCCCTCATTCATACTGATGTATGTGGACCACTAAACACAACTGCCAGAGGAGGATATCAGTACTTCATCACATTTACTAATGATTTCAGTAGATATGGTTATGTTTACTTGAAAAAACATAAATCGGAATCTTTTGAAAAGTTCAAGGAATTTCAAAATGAGGTACAAAATCAACTTGGCAAGACTATTAAAGCTCTTCGATCAGATCGAGGAGGAGAATACTTAAGCCAAGAATTCATTGATCATCTTAAGAGTTGTGGAATTGTTTCACAACTTACTCCACCAGGAACACCACAATGGAATGGTGTATCTGAAAGGAGAAATCGAACACTGTTAGACATGGTTCGATCAATGATGAGTCAGACATCTCTTCCAATATCATTTTGGGGATATGCTCTTGAAACTGCAGCATTCACACTAAACAGATCTCCATCTAAGGCTGTAGAAAAGACACCTTACGAGTTATGGACTGAAAAAGTTCCAAGTCTGTCTTTTCTGAAGATTTGGGGTTGTGACGTTTTCGTCAGACGACTAATCACAACTAAATTGGAACCCAAATATGATAAATGCTTCTTCGTAGGATATCCTAAGGAAACAAAAGGATATTATTTTTATAATCCAACCGTAACAAAGTGTTTGTAGCTCGGAATAGAGTTTTCTTAGAAAGAGAATTTCTTTCCAAAGAAAATAGTGGGAGCACGATACATCTAGAAGAAATTTGAGATGATAGTAATCTTAATGAAGAGCCTCAACAAAGTATGCAAATAGTTGCAGAAACTCCTGAAGAAGTTACAGTCTTACGAAGGTCAAGTAGGCCACGTCGCGAACCTGAGAGATTATCACTTTTCGTCTCAGATGAGCAAGACCTAGTGTTGTTAGACAACAATGAGCCCTTGACTTTCAAAGAAGCAATGGAGAGCTCTAGTTCCGAGAAATGGCTAGAAGCTATGAAATCCGAAATGAAATCCATGGATGACAATCAAGTATGGGACTTGGTTGACATGCCAAATGGCTATAGAGCCATAGGTTGCAAATGGGTTTTCAAAATTAAGATTGATAAAGATGGCAAGATCGATGTCTATAAAGCTCGATTAGTTGCAAAAGGATATCGACAAATCCATGGTATTGACTATGATGAATCCTTTTCGCCAGTTGCCATGTTTAAATCAATCCGGATCCTTTTAAGCATTACCGCATATTATGTCTATGAAATATGGCAAATGGATGTCAAAACTGCTTTCCTTAATGGATACCTTGAAGAGGATGTGTACATGACACAACCTGAAGGTTTTGTCGATCCAAGAAATGCTAACAAGGTATGCAAGCTTAAGAGATCCATATATGGTCTTAAGCAAGCATCTCGGAGCTGGAATCTTCGTTTCGATGAAACTATCAAAGAGTTTGATTTCAGAAAGAACGAAGAGGAACCTTGTGTATACAAGAAAACTAGTGGGAGCGCGATAGTCTTTGTGGTATTGTATGTAGATGACATACTACTCATTGGGAATGATATTCCTATGCTTGAGTCTGTTAAGACCTGGCTGGGAAAATGTTTCTCAATGAAAGATTTGGGCGAGGCAGCCTACATATTAGGGATCAAGATCTATAGAGATAGATCAAGAAAACTAATAGGACCGAGTCAAAGTAATTACATTGACAAAGTTTTACGTAGGTTCAACATGCAAGACTTTAAAAGAGGGTTCTTGCCAATGACACATGGCACAACACTAAGCAAGACTCAGTGTCCTCAGACACAAGATGAGCGAGATCGCATGAGTAGAATCCCGTATGCTTCGGCTATAGGTTCTATCATGTACGCTATGTTGTGTACTCATCCCGATGTAGCATGCGCATTGAGCGTGACTAGCAGATACCAGTCAGATCCAGGTGAGAGTCACTGGACCGCTGTCAAGAATATCCTCAAGTACTTAAGAAGAACTAAGGATATATTCTTGATTTATGGTGGGGAAGAAGAGTTGGTTGTAAATGGGTACACGGATTCTGGTTTTCAATCAGATAAGGATGATTTCAGATCACAATCCGGTTTTGTGTTTTGTCTCAATGGTGGAGCTGTGAGTTGGAAGAGTTCTAAGCAAGCCACAGTTGCTGATTCTACAACAGAAGCTGAATATGTTGCTGCTTCAGAAGCAGCAAAGGAAGCAGTATGGATAAAGAAGTTTATCACTGAACTTGGTGTCATTCCTAGTAGCACCAATCCAGTGGATTTGTATTGTGACAACAATGGAGCTATTGCTCAGGCTAAAGAGCCAAGGTCGCACCAAAAGTCCAAACATATTCAGAGACGTTATCACCTCATTCGTGAGTTTATCAGTAATGGTGATGTAAAGATATCCAAGGTTCCCACAGACGAGAATGTAGCTGATCCTTTGACTAAGCCACTTTCTCAATCTAAACATGATCGTCATTTTAGTGCACTAGGCATTCGTTTTATGAATGAATGGTCCTAGTACAAGTGGGAGACTGAAAGAGATATGTCCTAGGACTATTCATATATTATGATTTGTACTTGAATATCTTATGCTTATTGTCATAAATAAAGTTTATTTCATTTTACTTTATATTCTCTTGTAAATAATATTTATTAATACTAGTTCATCAAGTACGTGACTAGATTGTGGGATGCTAGTAATGTTATAATAATATTGTTTAGATGTCCCTGATCATGTGTCAATAACCTAGGATCACATTGATACAATGATTAGAGTATGGGTCAGCTGATGGCTATGTTCCACAAGTCATGGATATGGAGATATCAAGCTGAACATACTGATACTTGTTAGGGAACAAAGTATCGGACCGACCCGCTTTGGGGACACTGCGAGGAGTGTTACATAATGTCATCAGTGATGTTCCCCATTTGTGATATCGTATTATCCTCAGACCTGAAATCGCCATGGTTACCAACATAGGGATTAGCATGTCAGGCATTATCAAACGTTGCTCTTGATTGAGTAATTATAAAGATGATGACCGAGCATACTATGAACTATGTAGAGGTATGTGGTTGATCAAGATGGGATTTGTCACTCTCATATATTGAGGGAGATATCATTGGGCCCCTTGATAAGTGTAATTAATATTTGCATGGCCATGCACAAATGAGATGTCATTTGTTTTAGATTAATTATGCTTAGAGATCAAGAAATAAAGATTGAACTATACAAGAATGACACTTGCCTAGTCTTGTGTTCAATCTAGATATCGATTGACAAAAGGAGTTAATATGTGGAATATCAATTTAAGGTTGTGTCGTTTTTGACCTTTATACCCTTTGGATAGTAGTAATGTTTTACTAGAGACCGCTTACTATTCGTATAATAAAACGGGCTTTTAATTATACTGCCAAAGAGTGTAAAACCTACAGGGTCGCACACCAAAAGGAGTTGGATCAAAACGAATTAAAACGGGCCAAGTTGGACTTGGGCCCAGTTCGTTTGTTGCTTAGGGTTCTCACTAGGGTTCCCTTATAAAAGGGAACCTTTATTCATCTTGGCCATCAAGGAAACTCAGAGAGGCTAGAGAGTCGAAATAATTGAGAGAACCCTAGAAGGCGCTAGTACATCAAGCAAGGATCTCACCTTGTTCGTATGTGCATACCGTAGAGGCGTCGTAATTTCTACGCTAAGGACGATAACAACAGAAGGATCCGATCCATCCTGTTCGTTTTAGTAACATCAAATCACATATAAGGTATGTCTTCTGTCGATTTTATTGAACAGCATAGATCCTAGGGTTTATAGATTAGTGCGTAAATTTGTGTATGTGATGCATAATTACTTCCCTAATTCCTAACAGGTAGTAGACAAAAATTTTGACCCATAATTTGTTCGATTCGAGGTTTGAAACATAAAACATAAACATGAAATAACTAAACAATAAACAATGATTATAGTACTTTTTCTTCTTCATCTTTTTTTCCTTGGGACCGAGGTAAATTACTTTAAACAAAATCAATTTCATGCGAATTTTATTTGTATAGATATTTAAATGCAAGAATATACCTTAGTAAGGAGTTTCAATCTAAACTTGTTCAAACCAGGCAATCCAATCACAAGATCCATGCCAAGCCTTTAAAATCCTATCATAAGCTCGATTGCCCTTGTACTTGTTCCCACCTTTCAGTGAATAAACTCGAGTCTCGCTCCCATAACTACGATCCCATTTGTGAAAAAGAATCTTGTCTGCAAAATCAGCTGTGTCTCCAACTGCTGGTCTCAAATACGAGGTGCAACCAATGAACAACACTCTGCCTCCCAAGCTTTTTTGTTCTATCCAACCTCTTCCGTTCCCACTGTATTTAAAATCCTCCGACTTATCAATCGTTCTGGAACTTTTCACTAGCAACACATCCCCATTACATTCAACCGAATTCATGCAAGCCCTTGTGATCCAAAGAGAATCCACAAGCCAACTACACTCTTGATTGGACATGGTAAAAACCTTCAGTTTTCCACATTCTAAAACAATATAACAAACACCATTTTCAGAACAAACTATGCTCCCAACCGGGCTAAGATAATCTCCATCCTAGATTTTGGTTCTTCATGTATTATCGCCATTGTGATACGTGCTGATTTGTAATTTTCTCTGCACATAGCAACGTGTAACAATGGAGAATACACAATCCGATGATGCGGGATTAGTGGAAGAGAAGGTAGCTTTATCATAATAATAGTTAGAACTAATAAGACTAGGAAGCATAATAACATTATTAGTGGAAGGGGTATACAGAAAGAATTGAATAATTTTAGTATTTGGGTTTGGTTTTCTTGATAAAAGTAACCAACCACATTTTGAAGCACAAATCGTTGCATCTATACTATACATAAAAGTGTGAATAACTTAAGTATTTTTCCCTTTTTTTTGTGAGGACAAACATGCCCCTTGATTTTAAACAAAAAAAAATTAAGATTTAGATTAAATAAAACAATATAAGTCCATGTATTTTTATATTAGTATTCTAAATAAATTTTTATGTTAGTATTAGTATTTCAAATAAATTCAAACTCTACTTTATTTACTTAAAATAATTAAATAAATATTTTAAGCTAGATTTACATTAAATCAAATAGTATAAGACTGTAAGTGTGTAACTCTATATATTTTTATATCAGTATTAATATTCCAAATAAATTTATACTCTACTTTATTATTAAAATTACAAGGCTTTTAGGTCGGTAAAAAAATCAAATAAATTTTACACTTGATACTATATATGTTTTGTTTATTTGTTATTATTATTTTTTTCATACTAATTATTATTCAATTCATAGTATATACATATTCATTAATAGACTTAATGACCTTTGTTAAGCACTAAAAAACCACGTACAACTTGCCGATGAAACAACTTGGAATCTGGAAATCTCACCCAAGATTAAGAATTTTTTATGGCGTGTTCTAACTAACAGCTTGCGGACGAAAGTAGCATATGTAATCAGGCTCCAGAGGATATGCTGCACGCTATCATCTCTTGTGCTAGTGCTCGTATGGTTTGGAGGAGCTCATCATATGGTGATCAGTCAGGTTCTTTTGAATCAATTTTCTGCTGGTGGAATTCGCTAAGAAATAGGTTATCAAAAGTGCAGGTGGAGCAGGTAGTACGTATAGCATGGAAAATTTGGGATAACCGTAACAAACACATATGGAAAGGCACTACAATTCAAGCAGTGAACGTAGTTCATTTGGGTATAGAAGCGATTCAAGATTGGAAGATAGCAAATACACAGCCAGCAAAGAGTATAGCAGTACCAGGCGCTAAATCTGAAAATTGGAAGAAACCAGCAACGAATTGGCTAAAATGCAATATCGATGCTAGTTTATTTACATCACCGAACCGAAGCGGATATCGAAGCGTTCTTGGGGATTCGAATGGAGCTGTTATTGTAGCGCTGCAAGGTCAAATACGGGTTATCAAACACCAGCAATGGCAGAAGGAATAGCAATCAGGGAGGTGTTAAGCTGGCATAAATACCTCAAATTTGACAACATAATCCTCGAGTCCGATGCAGAAGTGGTAGTTTTAGCAATAAAGAATGATACAGCAGACGACTCAAGCTTCGGAATGATTATTCAAGATTGTAAATTGTTGATGAAAGATTTCAATCGGCGTGAGATAGGTTTTGTACGTAGATCAGCAAATAGAGTTGCCCATAGTTTAGCTAGGGCAGTTTATTCTTTGTCTGATACCGAGGTTTGGAGTGATGTTCTACCCTCATTTATTTTAGATGTTCTGAATTCAGACTTGAATAATTAATGAATTACCTTTCTTGAAAAAAAAAAAAAAAAAAAAACCACGTACAACGCAGGTGCGCAAAACTAGTTAACACAAATACTTGAATCAAAATTCGAAATTGTGTGTTTTTTTTGGTGAGTTGGGTCTAAGAACACATGGGGATAAAACCTGCTGTTAATCAGAATCCATGGGAGTTCATTAACGCGTTGATCACATACAGGTATACGCCAACCTTTGCAAACAACACAGAGGCAATACAGTTTTCTCATTATCAAATTCAACAGATCTTGTGGTAAATTCGACCAATGTCTTGTTTGATTCTTCTCTGTGTATCTCCTCTTATTAGAATAAGGTTTATTAACAACTTCAGTCTCCATATCTTCTTCCAATACCCTGAAGAATACCGTGGCTGTGACTGAACTTTTTTTGGACTGCAAAAAGAGAGAAATATTCTAATCGTGATATTTTACCAAAATTAATTAGACATTGAATATTACTATATATGATCTTTTAATAATGTCAAGCAAACCTCATAACATATCACAATAGGAATTATGACACAAACAATAAATAAATAAATAAAATTATGGACTCCAAGTTAATGTATAACTTGATTTGAGAGGGGTGTAAGATAAAAAAACTCCCAGCTAAATAAATTTTTTATTTTTTTTTCGTATACATCTCAGTGGTCTTTTTATTTACTATAATTTTTCTTTGCTTAGAAATATTTATGGGGTGGTATTTTGACTAAAATTATAGTTTCATTCTTTCAGTTATTATATTCTATATTTGATTTGGTATATTAATTTGCGGAAGAAATCTTAAGAGGACCATCTTTACCTTACCCGTGTGGACCGGATAACTAGAACTCCCATCCAAACACTTTTTAAGTCAGAGAAATTTAAAAATGAAAAGAAAAGAAAAACACAATTACTTACCCTTACCAGTATGCATTCTCTCCCCCCCCACCCTCTCTCTCTCTCGACCTTTTCACCACAAGCAAACTCCACGGCGGCCCATCTTTCTAGTCGACTCCCCTCTCTATGTACTTATTTCCTCTTTCTTTCACTAGCAAAAATCTATCCCCTAAATCACTCCTTAGATCTCCAATATGGACTCTCCCCCATCTCCAAAAATCTATCCCCTAAATCACTCCTTAGATCTCCAATCTATCCCCTCTATTTGTGCCTATGTTTAGGCTTTCATACAACCTACAACTTTCATGTTTTAACTGGAAGCTAATTCACACTTTTCGGGGGTCGAAACAGTGTGCAAAATACGCGAGTTGCAAAAATCTGTTCATTCTGTAGCGCGTCGGCAGAGCGCTGTCTTCTACGAATTTCTGGGATTTATTTATCCAGAATTTGAGGATACTTCCTCTTAGGAAGTTGTAGAACTTTGAATTATCTTTCCGTGGACATAAAGATCACCTCAATCGGAGTTCCGAGCAAGAAGTTATAGCCAAAATACGAACAGTGCTCCAGATCCAAATTGCATATGCTGGCAGTGGACTCCATGATCGATCATGGGGAGACCATGATCGATCATGGTACAACAGTAAGTCGGTTTTGGCCATTTTTACGCCATTTTAAGACCCCTCCTCCCCCATTTTCGAGCCACAACTTTAAGAGGGAGTTAGAGAGAGTTGAGAGCTCGTTTCTATGGGGTTCTAGAGAGGTTTTCATCTATATTCCAATCCATAAACAAATCTCCATCTTCATCTTCTTCATCCTTCTTTCCTCCATGGCTAGGGCACAAAGCATAGGATTGGGGATTTTGCGATTCAGCGGTTCTTAGCTCGATTCAGCCCTTCAAGTATGACGACCTAGCTTCCTTGAGGTGGGAATCTAACATTAAACTCTATTTTACAACTTATTATTACTTGATTACCATTCCTCCACATGTTTATACACATATATACCTAGTTTCTACACGGGTTTTGGGAATTGTGTGAAACTACGCCCTTAAACCGAAATTAGTTATTCGGATAGCCTGTTTATTGTTAAAAAATACGTGTTTCAACAAGAAATTGAGGCTATTCACTTGATTTTGCACAAAAACCATTTGAAGCCCATTTAATGGTTGATGAATTATTCTGCTAAGCTAAATGTTTACTTGTATGGGTTCAAGTGGTGATTTTATGTTACTAAACCGTTGTTTATAAGTTATTAAACTATTTAAAATGGTTGATATGAGATTTCTCCCGTTGGTTTTATGTGGTGTTATATATGGTTATAGAAATATAAAAGGGTTTCTTTAGTATATGTTGATGCCCTGCTTTGGTGTTGAAATTGATGATTCGAATGGCCTACATATATATTAAAATATATGTTTTAACAAGCAATTATGGCTATTCTCTTGGTTCACATGAAAACCCACTTATAACCCTATCATTTATTAATAATTCCTATTATAAAATTTAATACTTATCCTTAAGGGTTCAAGTGGCGGATTCTTTATGTTAAAACCTTTGCCTATAAGTTGTTATGATGTTATAAATCGGGGATATGAGATATTTTATATTGGTTGCATTATACATGTTCTATGTCATTAATGAGAATCATGTTATATGGCACAATTACTATCTAAATGAGCCGGTTGATATGTTATTGACATCATAAGCTAGCACTAGTCCATGGTAGGTCCCAGGTTGGTCTCTAACGATTGAGACTATAAGTTGGGACAGAGAGCCCCTGAGTGCAAGACCCGAAACCGTGCACGGAAAATAACGGGAGGCCCTGCTGCCGCGTGGTTGAAAGGCCACGAAATGCAGACCTGGTTGTACGCTTGGATAGTGGTGAGATTTACGAGACTATGGCTCGAGATTTATGAGATGAAATACGTTAAATGTGCCATAGGATTCTATTTGATATCGAGTATGCATTATACGTGGGTTTTCAAAGAAAAGGTTTCAATTCTTAGCTACTATCTATATATACTTATGTGAGGGACTCCATGTTATTTTACAAAAAGATTTTCTGAACATTGTCTTTTACACAAAGCCCATTATATATATATATATATATATGATTCCCACTGAGTCTGTTTGACTCACCCCAATTACTTTCCATCCAGATTTCTCTGCAGGTTCTCTGGGAAATGGGAGAATGAAGATGTGTCCTCTTAGACTGCTTCTATACCATTACTCTTAGAATTTTGTCAATAAGATGTGTTAGATTCTTGTATAAAACCCTTGGTTGTTATATTGTTAGTGATACATGTATTGAATCCTTACTAATATTATTGTATGTGGAGATTGGAAAAATGTTGTACTTGGGACCTCGTTGGAGGCTAGTTGTTGAATTGCAGTCCTTCGTTTTCTTTTGTGGATAAAGTTTGTGAACTGAAAATATTCTTGTCGTTTAGTTTGTGGATTTCTATGTTTTACAGTGGAGTTTTACTCAGTTAAAATGCCGTCGACGTACGGCACTAGTAACGAACTAGGTCCCGGATGAGAAATCCTCTTAACGGGATTTGGGGCATTACATTTCTATTCATTCTACACAGATAAGGTGAGAAGGTCCTCTTATGATCTGCTCCATAATAATTAGAGTGCCATTCCTACTAAATTTATATATTTCTTCTTTTAGTTAGATTAGCTTACCAAAAAATAATTTATTTTAATTATAATATTCTTGAATCTTCTTTGGGGTATTATTCATACAAAATTTATAATTTCCTTCTTTTAATTAGATTTAGCTTAACCACAATTAATTAGACATTGACTCTTACTTTATTAAGATTCTAGTTCACAATTAGTTATACTCGTGCTCCATTAGTGGGATAAAGGGAATGTACATAGTTAACTGTTATCTGCTTTCTGTTTTAGAACATATGTGCCTTTTTTGTACTCAATCAAAGAGCTTTGCAATTATTTTATCCTATTGGATATAATGAAGTAAATTTAGAAATATTTTGTTTTCAACGCGTCAAATACACCTTAATGTCAATAAGAATTCAATATTTATTTTATTAATTAGCTATGAGTTCGATATTAGAAATCTTATTTTTGTTTTATTTGTACTGATACAATTTTTTGTTCAAAAATCATCCATCTACAGACCACCTACTGTTTGCTAGATATGGCTTTTCTCTGTAATCTCATTCTTTCAACTTCTCCCAACGAAGTCTATGCCAGAAATGGGGGTAGCCTTTCCCAATTAAACCATTCCTTAAAGGGATTTGAAACTTTCGTAATGAGGGTTAAGTTTGTATCACAAGCGCCTTTGATTGGGCCTAGAATTTGCATTCTAAACACTCTTAAAAATGCTCAATGAACTCTTTATAGCTTCTAATAACTCAAAGTTGCATGTAACATCAAAAATAACATTGCACTGTATTTTTGTACTACTAACGCATTTTGCAAGCCAAAAGCAATTAAACAACTCAAGGTCGATACAAGAAATAAGCTTGAAAGCGCAATTGCGCAAAATGATGGCTCAAAGAGAAGGTCACCACTCATTCCAAGGCCAAAACCAAGGAAAAGTCTGTAAAACACCCCCAAACCATGAGTAAGAAGTGAAGAGCTAGTTCCTAGGGGTTCTATCATTGCTAAAGTGCCTTAGAAGACTGGACGAGGCGATGGAAATCAAAGTAGTATGAAGAAAAATTAAGAACTGCAAAAAAGCAACTGGAATTGATTTTGCTGCCAGAATCGCTTATGCACCCTATTTTTACCCATTTTCATATTTAAGCTCCAATTTATTCGAGGATTATTTGACCCACGACCCTAAGATATTGGGTGGAGTATTAAAGAGCATTAAACTTATCAATTAAGTTCGACATAGGATTTAGAGAGTGGCTAAGAGCACTGTAACATCGCTTAGAGCTTTGAACTGTATCTATGAATTGACCTAGAGAGATTTAGCATTAAATTCTTAAAAAATTGTTTACTTTAGGTTTTTTATGATTCATTGAAGTTGAAACAACATTTTAATCACGTTTATTCATCAATCAATTTAGTTTTCCAATTCAATTCGTTGTTCTTCGTTGATAAACCCTCAGTTCCCAATTTCATTCCATTGTTTCCTTTATGTTTATTTATTTTCTTAGCTATTACATGATTGATTGATTAAGATCATATACATACTGATACCAACCGTAAACCCACATTTTGGGGGCTGATCTTAGGTGTTTTAGATCTATTTGGGTCCTAAGGGTATTCAAGTTTTTTGTTATTAAATGAGAACTTGGATGGTGTGATTCACTACACACGCCTTGATTGGGCTGGGCATTGGGCTTGTGTGAGAACCAGCATTCTCGACGCCAAAGTTCTCGTGGGTAGCCATTCTGTATTGCTTTGACAATCGGTTTTGAAAAGAATGAGAGACAGTAGTTTGTTTTACTAAACAAACGAAAGGTTTGTATAAAAGAGACGTATTTATGGACTAAATATCCTCTTATACATAATGTATATGAAACTAGTTGATTCGATGGTTCGGGGATCAAGTTACGAATTAGGAAGGTATTAGGCACCAAATTCGCCCTTTTGGTCTCTTGAATAGGATATGCACGTGTTATAATTCAGCTATTGCATGTTATTGTTATTACTTTACAACTTTTCGTGCTTGCTATATAAACTAGGATTTTGGGGATGGAATGAAAAAGATGTGTTTCCTAGTACGCCCATGATTTTGGAAATTAGTGTATATGTGAATTGAAAAAGAGAGCTTGATAATAGTAGATGCAATGAAATAAGTGATTTTGTAATGTTTAAGGCTTTTTGAAAACTGATTCGATGTAAAATCTTATATTTGATGTAATATGAGCCGACTTGACTGATCGTATACCATAATCTATTGATTAAACCGGTACATATGGCACTAGTACTCTCATAATCGAGTATTTATCATATATACACTATAATCTATGAGTTAGATTAGATATATAGTGATTATCGATTCCTTCGTATAACAATACCGCTATTCTGAGATTTTGAAAAAGTAAGAAAGTAATAATACTATTTTAGAATTGGATTAGAGTTTGTTATAAGCCTTTAGTTTTGAAAAACAATTTGAAAAAGGGTTTTGAAAATCTATCAAGTGATAGTAATTATGTAGAAAATAATTTAAATTATAAGACTGACAAATAAATAAAAGTAGAGAGATAAAATTATATTTGAGCCCTCTTGAAGGGAGAGAAGATGGGTCTTTTTGTGTGTACCACGAGATCCTAGTGATTGTGGATGAAAAATATGAATGGATGGTGGGGTCTATTTATAGCTGAAAAGAGATCTGGGTGCTGAGAGAATATGCCTTTGTTTTGGGGAATATGTCAGGTGTATTTGGGGAATATTCTTTTAATGATTCCTTTGGTGGGGAATATTCTTTTAATGATTTATTTGTCCCCACGCCATTCACTATTCACCTAGGTCAGTTTTTGCTGTACCGGCCAAACGGAGCATCGGATTGATCTAATTTTAGTATGTTGTTCCCCATGATAAAACCTATCTACTGACCAAATTTGAGGTCATTTGGACTTCGGGAAGGCCTCAAAGTTTTAGGATGATCAGAAATCATGAAGTTTCATTTTAAAAGTTTTCACAAGATTGATGGCTTCCGGTTTCGGCAATTTTTGGTAATTCTTGTAACTTCTCGTCCGAGTGTCCTTTTGCTTCCTTCTTTGACCTGTACCACTAGGACAAAGTATGTGTACATCTATGAATACTCTTGCATGCATGCATGCTCATTTCCATGGGATTTGGGTTCTTGCGAGGGTCGCAAAATGAGGTGTTCACAGCTTGACATTACAGTTTTAGACAAAATATTTTTTACAATTCTATTTGTTTTTTAATTTCAATCCCAACATTTTTATCCAAGTCCTCCATCTCGTTTCTTAGCGATAACCTTCATCCTCCCATTACGTGCATCTTCCTCAACTGAAGCCAATATTAAGAAATTTTTTCATTTTAA
The DNA here is from genome assembly GCA_021464415.1 of Lonicera japonica. NCBI lineage: Eukaryota > Viridiplantae > Streptophyta > Magnoliopsida > Dipsacales > Caprifoliaceae > Lonicera > Lonicera japonica. The sequence continues at coordinate 46,624 of JAKCWG010000792.1, forward strand.
AAAGATGGTTTTTTTCTTAAATCCAAAGACAAGAACTAGTTTACCAATTCCGGGCAAAGTATTAAGGTAATAGTACATGCATGGAAAATCAAAACAGATGAAATTTTGGGCTGCTGTTTCCTAGGGACAAGGTGCCCACTAGGAACTACTAGCACAAACACCGAGTAGATGCATGAAACGTCTTAAAGAAAGTTACCTAGTCTACGACTCAACCTAGTGTTTCCCAATTATTGAATTTGGTACTATTGTTATGGTTATATTTTGCAGTTCAATTCCCAACAGTCTAAGCTTGTAAGCTTTGTTTAGCTTTACATTTGAAATATCACCTGTAGCAAAAACCTTTGAAGCAACCAGCAATAAAATAAGAGATTACATACATGTTTTCTCAATATAATTTATGTTCTTTAAATAAGCATTATTTTTTATCATACCTTGAGGGAAGAGCAATACAAATAAGGCTTCTTAATTCTTGGCAAGATGCCAAGAATCATGAAGTTGAGTTTTTTTGCGTTGACCCCTATTTTGAACTTCTTTGCACAGGGGAATATATAAGGCTCTTTAAGTTTAAATTGTTTTATAAGGCACCGCCGCTCAAATTTGTAAATGTTCCTTAATGATAAAGTGAAAGAAGAGTTTTACATTTCAACACCAATGCAACCAAGCAAGGCCACAATTTTTTAGAACCGGGAGACTAAAGATTCGTGTTCCAATATTGGGAGAGACCGAGACTCTTCCCAAAGAAAGTGCGTAAAGATTTCAAAACCCATCTAAGGCAATTGGGTGGATTTGACATTGTACAAGTACAATAAAAAAACAAAAGGCAATTTGTAGTGCTGACTGTATATGTCACACCCGAACAACAAAAATAATACTTACTTAAAAATACTATTAATTTAAGAGAACATAATAATATTATCATTTCTAAAATCAACATCACCCCATTCACAACTCACACACATAAGGATGTCTAGTCAAAATACACAAAAGAAGACTAGTAAATGTTTACATCTCAAACTCATCTTAGGTTTATGTTTAACTTATTGACAAAATATACGATAAACAAAAACGCTGTAGTGTCTTTTTCTATAAACCTTCCCACCAATCCTAGACCTGGCAGTGGACATCCCTTGTTAATACCTATAAAGAGAAACATATATAAAGGTATGAGCTATAGGCTCAGTGAATGCATCACTTTCCTTAACAGTAATCTGTAAAAGTATATATATAATATATATATACACACATAATATATAATCACATTCAATTTCCATCCTCTAGCCATCATATAAGGTATTAGATGTACCACACACATAACCACTCTATAGCCTTAATTATTAGGCATCAAGCATCCATTCCATATACACATCCTCTAGCCCTATATATACTGGGCATCAGATGTATCACATACATAACCGCTCTATAGCCTTAATTATTAGGCATCAAGCATCCATTCCATATACACATCCTCTAGCCCTATATATACTGGGCATCAGATGTACCTTTCCATACTCTTCTTTCAATCAAGTCACGACTCAACTCCATTTTACCAAGCATCAAAATATCAACATACATATTCCACACCACCCTTCACATTTATACATTCAAATGTATATAAATTTCAAGTGAGTACACTCACCTCAAGTCCACACCAACGTAGTTCCAAGTTCTATTTTCTTGGTGCGTTAGAAGTATTTGTTCCTTCACCTACCAATCTAACATAATTAATATTCCAATTCTACATCAATGTAATCATTTATAAGTGTGAAAAATACACTAATAATTACACAAATGTATACTCTTATGCACTTGTTAATTTACAACACATTACAACATTTCAAAATTTGGTGCAGTCCGAATCTCCTACACAGACTAGGTACTTTCCGTTCTCCGATCATTCTCAAATTTTTATAGTAGTTACACAACATGTGTATAAACAATATTCCAGAATTTGAGCATAATCCAACAGCTAAAACATTGGATATTCACAAAATAACTCAGTACAAACATGCTGTCCAGAATATAACGTATGGCAATAGTCCAACTTCACGTATTAAATGTACCAATTGGCTGAGAGCTAGGTGCTCTACCATATATTTCAGGAAAGATTTGTGTGTCTACTTTTTAATTCAATTTACGGTTCATAAATCGGAATTTTTTACAAGGAGTTATAGCAATTCTCCCACAGTGACACCAATCTACCAGAATTACGAACTTATAAATTTTTAGCTTGATTTCTACTTATATCATCTATCATTATCTCTTCATGATCAAGAAAATTCAATTATATCATCACAACACACAAGAACACCAAGAAACAAATTCAAAACCATGTTCTTTCATTTCCAATTATAATTTTTCAATTTCAATTACTAGAAACACAATAAAAGGATGATAAAAAACATAAATAGCATAGTTTAAACTTACCAAAATTTAATTCTCTAATTTTCCTTATTTTTCTTTTCTTCTCCCTCTTTTCCTCTTCTTCTCCTTGTTTCTCTCTTCTTCTCCCCGTTTCTCTCTTAATTTTCCTCTAATTTTTCAATATTATCAATACTCCAATCATACACATATAATTCCATTTACGCACTACCCCCCTCAACTTCTATTTCACACAACTAAATCCACTTACATACTTTATTTTCAAATAAGTTCTTCATGAATTATTATTCTACCATGAGTTCTTATAATATAAACTAATCCAATCTCACATTTTTCCCACAAAATCAAACATCATGGCAAAATATACAATTCCACTATTATCAAATGCATAAACATAGTTGTAAATGCTAATAAATACTTAAACATGTGTAAATGATACTAAATTATTTGTTTTAAGATTCAGAATGTCACAGTATACATTATCAAGGATGAGTTTCTTTATACGGTTTCTTGACATGATTAGTACTATCCAAAGATCCATGCCATTCTCAGTTTTGATTGAATGGAATGTGTAATTTCTGAATGATGCCATTGTGGACTGCAAGAAAATTATTTATGAGTCACAAAATCGGAAATGCCCCATTGCATGTTTCTTTTTATCCCTTCAAAAAATTGCTTGTCAAGTAGATGTTGGGATGTGTAGCACAAATTCACAAATGCTCCATCACATGTTTCTTTTTAGACAGTGTACTTGTCTGCACTGTGTTGCAAGTGCTCAGTCTGTTTAAAATACAGTCGATCAAGTTTCTTGGGAGATCACAGATTCTATCTCTATTCATATTTGAAAATTCCACAAGAAGCGAAACTCACCAGTTACAGCCCTCCCCTTTCCAACTTCCTGGTTATGTTTAACTTTTACTCAACTAAAAGACATTGAAAGCAAATATAAGAAACTAGAATGAGAGAATTACCTCTGGTCTCAAATTAATAGTCTCACTTTATCTTTCAGATTTCCCCCTTTTAGTGATTATGAGATAATCAATGTAAAGAATCTCAAAATGGACAATAAGCTAGAAAAAATTCGTTTGCCTTCCATGTATATTTCTTCCCTGAAGCCTAGTGGGTGGGCTTTTGTAACCCACAAGCTATTTTTCATCTTTTTAATGCATTACTCTATTGCCTAAGGGCGTAGTGGACTTTCTCCAAAAACTAATGTCTGCTTTAAAAAGTAATTTTGTTAAATAATAGCACATCAAACAATCAAAAAGTGATGAGAGCTGAGGAAGCTGATCACTAATTACAAACTCCAATTGCATTGGAGTTAAACATATTGCTCTAAGGTAACTACACTATTTGTGCTTTAGTTGATGCTCGAGGGAACTGCATCAGCTCAGTTGAAATCCTTAACCCTTCTTTGGCATCAATTCCGCTTCTGTTTTCTTTGGCCATCCGTTCAAGTGATGGAGAATCAGAAAGTAGGAGCTTTGTGGAAAGTACTTCAGCCTTCAAACCATTGAAATAACATAGAATCACAGTTTGAAGCCGGTTTAGTCTCAGGTCAGAATTACGTTCTGCCTCCATGTAATTTACAACTCCAATGGCTTCGTTTGCGCCTACGGAAACCTGTTGAAGAATAAAAAGCAAATGCTGTTAGTTAGCGTCCTTCAAATATAAAAATTCTTAGAAATATTTGACACTATATAAAGTCAATTGCAATGTATATACTATTCATAAGGTCAAAATTTTAAAATACCCTATCAAAATTCTAAATTTTGAAGCGTACAAAATCTATAATTCAAGCAACGAGGCATGTAAGCAAGCATTCTCACATGTATTATGAGATTCTTCAAGTTCGGGGAACTTTTAAGCAAGCAGATAGTAGATGAAACCTGATCCAAGTCATCGAATCAAACAGTAATTAAATTCATCACTTCAATGTGAAAAAATGGCTGACCTTGAGAAACATTACCTGCGCCTAAAAACTTCAAAGAAAACAAGAGTAAGAAAGTACAATATAACCTTTTTCATGTTTTCGCATCGGAGACGTAGTTTCACCCATAAATAGAAGTTAGAGAGTCTTATTTCAAGAGGTTTAGTAATTAGTTATCTTGCCTTGAGGGGATAACCATTCAACAAAAGCATCACAAGTCTAGGCAAACTGGCAAGGAGTGTCATCAAATTGAAATGTTTCTCTTTATCATATAGAGTCTGAACTTCTTTGTGCAGTGTAATACATAACATTGATACACTTGAATTGCTTTTAAAGCATTGCCATTCATATTCAATATTGTCAAGTACAGCAAGAATATTGAGTTTTGGTGGGAGGACTTTTAGATTCTCAATGCCAGTGCAAGATCTTATGGACAAATTATGCAGGGCAGGGAGACCAGAGATTAGTGATCCAATGCTGGGATAGATTGAGATTCTTTCTAGAAAAAATCTTTTAAGATTAAGGAATCCACGAAATTCAAGTGGCGGGTTCAATATTATACAGTTAGAGACAGGGACGGATAGACTGTATCCCGAGGGCGTACGATCGTACCTCCTGGGATTTCCAAAAAAATTTCCTGAAAAAAAATATTTATGGAGAAGATGGACTTATTTGTAAGTAAAGTTATTAGTATAGGGTCTGTTGTTAGATATACGATTCTTGCTAAAGTTAACGGGGGGGCCTAGATGTAATAAGCGGTGATAGTACAAGGTAGGCGTCGGTAATTAAAACATTTGAAAAAGTTTAAAGTTAAAAGGACAGCAGCAGGTCCCCATCTCCAAAATATCTTTATTTCCCATTTTGCTCCGTTCTTGCCTTTTGCTCCGTTCTACTTCTGTTGCTTCTCTTGTATGGTAAGTAAAATTTTATTTTAAATTCTTTAAATAATTTTATGTATTAATATATCATGAATATAGATTTAGTTATTATTTGTTAATTATATAAATGGGGTTTGTGTGTTAAAGTAAAATATTGCTTTTAATTCTTTAAATAATTTTATGTATATATCATGAATATATATATATATATACATAAATATAGACTTGGTTAATGGTTATTATTTATTAATTATATAGATAGTTATTATTATTTTACTTTACCGTAAGTTGGGTTCGCCACTGGCCACTGCTATAAATCAAGGTGTTATTTTTCCTCACTCTTGACTCTCCCATACAATACTAAATTAGCATGCTCCTTAGAGAATCTATGTAACCTTCATAAATTTTGGTACCTTTCTAAATGTATTCAGAAAATTACCTTTAGTAATCTTATGTGAAATTGTTGTCTTTATGCAAGTACAGTTAGGTTGTCCATAAGATTTAGAGCCTGCTGTTTTAGATGATTATTTTAGTTGTTCAACAAAGAATGCTCCTTGTTAGCTTGTTGCCTAAAACAAAGGCCCTGTCATTCCCACTATACGGATTTAATTTAGTATTGGCTTTATTATATTCATATTGATATGTTTATGATTATGATTAATAATTAAGGTAAAATTGTACAATTTAGGTTTTACTCGTAGAAATATTTAAATTGATATGCACACTAGTCATTCCACTTTGATTAAATATTTACCATTTTAAGGTAAAATACGTAATTAAGATTATCTTATTGTAGTTTATTATATTTTATCTTATTCAGATTCAGTAATGGAAAAGTATTTTAGTAAAGTAAGAGGTGGATCTTCTTAGAATGTAGGTTCTACTCCTAGAAATACAATTCCTACTCCTCCAACGATACCTTTTTCTCCTCTAAATGTAAGTTCCACTCTTCCTATTGTTCCTTCCAATCTAGAGCTTCCTGCAGATCATGGGTTAAGAGAAAATATCTTTTGTTATGATGTTAAAGTCAGAGAAGTTGTTCGACGAGCATATTTGCAAAAAGGGCCTTGTCAGCCTAAGAGTCACAATTTTCCGTGGAGAGATTATGGAACCGAGAAGCGTAGATTTATTTCTTCGTGGTTTGATGATTATAGCGGTTGGTTAGAGTACATCATATCAAAAGATGCTGCATTTTGCCTATATTGCTATCTTTTTAAACCTGTTTTATCTGGGAGCCAAGGGGGTGGTGATTCATTTGTCGGTGAGGGGTTCAAAAATTGGAGGAAAAGAAGTAATCTTGACAAACATGATGGAAACCATAATAGTCTTCATAATAAATGTATGAGATCTTGTGAAGACTTAATGAAGCAAGAACAACATATTGAAGTTTGTTTGTCCAAGTATTCAGACCAAGCCCGGGTTGATTATCGTACTCGTTTGACTGCATCAATTTATTGCATTAAATTTCTTTTGGGACAAGGCTTACCTTTTCGTGGTAATGATGAATCCAATGAGTCAGTAAATCGAGGCAATTTTCTTGAGCTATTGCGATTTCTTGCTGAACATAATGAAGAGGTCAATAAAGTTGTATTGAAGAATGCTCCAGAAAATCTCAAATTAACAGCCCCTAGAATTCAAAGTGATATCGTTAATACCATTGCTATGGAGACTGTAAATGCAATCATTAAAGAAGTTGGTGATAGCTTATTTTCGGTCTTAGTTGACGAGGCTCATGATATATCAGTTAAAGAGAAAATGGCAGTTGCTTTACGTTTCGTTGACAAAAGAGGGTTGGTAGTTGAGCGCTTTATCGGAATTGTACATGTTAATGATACTACTGCCTTATCACTTAAGGGAGCACTTGAGGCTCTTTTTTCCAAACATGGATTAAGTATATCAAGTTTGCGTGGCCAAGGTTACGACGGAGCTAGTAACATGAGAGGATAATTCAATGGTCTTAAAAGTTTGATTATGGTGGAGAATCAATCAGCTTTTTATGTCCATTGCTTTGCTCATCAGCTTCAATTGACACTTGTAGCAGTTGCACAAAATCACTCAAAGATTTCTACATTCTTTGAGATGGTTTCACTTTTAACAAATGTTGTCGGAGCCTCGTGTAAACGTAGAGACATCCTTCGAGAGAAACAATTTGAAAAGGTTATTCAAGGAATTTATGATGGTGAGATTTTGACTGGAAGTGGTTTGAATCAAGAAAAAGCGTTGCAAAGGGCTGGAGACACATGTTGGGGGTTCTCATTATGGTACACTTATAAGTTTATTGAGCTTATTCTCCTCAGTAGTTGATGTACTTTTGATTATCAAAGAAGATGGGAAACTTCAACTACAAAGAGGTCAAGCAGATAGGTTATTGGACGTCATACAATGTTTTGAATTTGCATTTATCCTACACTTGATGAAAATTATTCTAGGAATTACAAATGATTTGTCACAAGCTCTACAAAGAAAGGATCAAGACATTGTAAATGCTATCGTTCTTGTGAAAATAACTAAGCAACAACTCTAAGGAATGAGAGATGATGGATGGGAATCTTTGCTTACATTAGTATCTTTGTTTTGTATCAATCATAAGATCATCGTCCCAAATATAGAAGACGTGTTTGTGGTTCAAGGAAGATCGCGTCGGAATCCTCAAGACAACATAAATCTTCACTATTATCGTGTAGAATTATTCTATACAGTGATTGATTTGATGCTTCAAGAGTTGAATAACCGGTTCAATGAGGTGAATATGGAGTTGTTGCTTTGTATGGCTTGTCTTGATCCAAGCAATTCATTTTCTGAATATGATAAGGTAAAATTGCTTCGGTTTGCTGAGTTTTATCCATATGGCTTTTCAACGTTAAAGCTAATAGCACTTGAACATCAACTTGATAATTACATTTTGGATGTGCGCTCCAATGACTAATTTTCTAAAGTTATAGGAGTTGGTGGGCTTGCTAAGAAAATGGTTCAATTGAAAAAACATCGTGCATATCCATTAGTATATATGCTTGTGCAATTAGCTCTACTCTTACTTGTTGCAACTGCAACCGTAGAAAGAGTCTTTTCTGCAATGAAACTAATCAAGACTCAACTACGCAACCGATTGGGAGATGATTTGTTGAATGATTGCTTGATCACATATATTGAGAAGGACATATTCGATACACTTGACAATGAAGCTATCGTTCAGCGTTTTCAAAACATGAAGTCTCGTAGAGGATTATTATAAAAAATATCATTTTTCCTTTTTTTGTTGTATGTAGAACATTCATATTTTTTCTTTTTTTGTATGTAAAACGTTCATATTTATATCTATATAGTATTTTGACTTGTCGTAGTTTTTAGTATTTGAAAAAAATTCTTTATGCATTTTTAAAACTCTTACGTTCGTACCCCCTCAATCAAATTCCTGCGTACATCCCTGGTTAGAGAGGCTTAAATAAGTGAGCTCTGCACAAGAAAAAATATAAGAAGGTAATTTGTAGGGCTGGACATAAGCATTATCAATGGTGAGTTCCTTTATCCGATTCCTTGATAGGATTAGCATCCAGATATCCATATCTGGACTTTGACTGAACGGAATGTGGAAAATAAATTTCTGAATGTGGCCATTGTGAAGTAGAAGGATCTTATTAATTATTCTCACAAATTGGGATCGGCTTTTGGTTTTACCTCCAAAATGAATTGCTTGTCAAGCACAAGTTGTGGATGAGAAGGCCAAATGTACCTCCACTTTTTGGACAATACACTTGTTCTTACTGAATCCCGAGCGCTCATTCGCTCCAAAATATAGCCTATCAAGTCTGTGGACAGTTCATTGACTCGGTCTTTACTGCTAACCATCGTCTTCTCGGCCATACTTATCCTAAAAATAAAAACAAGAGTTTAGTGATGGTTCAATACAACTGAAACTTTTAAGACCATACCACCAGTATTGTAATAGGGTAAGTTCAGAATATATATGCACACACTGGTATTGTAAAGTTGCTAAAAAGTATAAAAATGGAAAGTGTAATGCCCATAAAGTTGTGTCGTCTCAATGCCCACAGTCGATGTTTACAACATTGTCAGTGGTATTTTACCATTTTTTTTAAGCTTTTGTGGTGCAAATTCGTTGCAAATAGTAGGCTAAATATCCCTTTTTAATTAGCCAACCCTTTTACCATTGCCAGTAGAGATGGCCCAAGAAAGAAAGCAAACAATATTTGTAATTTATAATGCACAAATTAGTTACTGCAAAAAAAATGCTAATAAACAAAAGTTTGGAACATACCCCTTCCTCAAATGGGAGATACATTTAAAAACAAACTCAAACACAACTTCAATTTTGACAAAAAAAAGTAAAAAATTTAACCTACAAAATTCAAAATCCTTAAAACCATCAATTATATATCATCAATTCAACAACTGAAAACCCCAAAAAAAGGTTCACCAACAGTTATCTTTTTCCTTCCCTTGGTTATTTTTTGGAGTTGTAATGGTTCGGTTTGATTCAATTAAAAGACAGTTTTGAGAACTCTCTTTTGGTCCCAATTACAAAGCGGCCTTCATACTTGCTTTTAACCTTTGAGTTGGGGGATTGTTGTTTGAAAAAAGATGAGTTGCTTCAGCAGAGCTCAAAAAAAACTGAAATAGGAATGAACAGAGCAGAAAAAATAGAAGCACTTTACTGAATTACTTAGAATTACTTATAGAATTACTTATATTTTCTGAGGAGATACATACATCTATTTATAAGTACATAAGATCATTCTAGACTCATTAAATGATGCTTGGAAATACAACATATTGGAACTATTACTACATAACTTCCTTATTTAACATCTTTCTAGAGAAGTGTACTAATTTCCAACACTCCACCTTAATACACTTTTTTCTTAACTCCAATCTTTTCTCTAAGGTAGAAAAACCTTTCTTTTGGAAGTGCTTTTGTCAGAATATCAGCATGTTGCTCTTGGCTCTTACAGTACTTGAGTTGAATTTCATTCCTCCCAATTGCTTCTCTAATAAAATGATATTTTATAGCAATGTGCTTGGTTCGATCATGGCTTATTGGATTTTTTGCAATAGCAATTGTTGATTTGTTGTCGCAGTACATGACAGTGCTTTCTTCTTGCTTCTGTCCAATGTCTTCAAGTATTCTTCTTAACCATATAGCTTGAGAAGTTGCTTTAGCTGAAGATTGTGCGACAATCTTTTGTGCTTTTGAAACTTAAGAATTAACAAGCACCTGAACCAAGCGAGAAAATATATCTTGAAGTACTCTTCATATCATCTGGGCATCCAACCCAGTCACTATCTGAATAGCCAACTAGACCGAAATTTTCTGTGGGCTCGTACAAAATTCCATAGTCTCATGTTCCTTGCAAATATCTCAAAATTCTTTTGGCAGCTCCCATGTGGTTTCGATTTGGTTCCTGCATAAATCTAAAGAGTAAACTTGCAGCAAACATGATGTATGGTCTTGTAGTAGTTAGGTACAAAAGACTTTCGATCAAACTTCTATAGATTGAAGCGTCAACAACTTTAGCACAATCCTCTTTTTTTAACTTCTCATTTGTAACCAAAGGTGTAGTAACTGAATTGCAAATATCTATTTTGAATTTTTTTCAGAATGCTATTTGTGTAGCTCTGCTGGGAGATAAAAATTCCATCCTTTGATTGAGTCACTTCAATCCCCAAGAAATAATGCATAAGCCCCAAGTTGCTCATCTCATAAGTTCGCATAATATCTTTCTTGAACTCTTGTAGCATACTTGAATCATTTCCGGTGAAAATTAAGTCATCTATATACACACACGATAAGAATGTGCTCATCTTTATTTTTGACATACAAGGTGGATTCACTTTGACTTCTTTGAATGCCTTTACTAATGAAGTAACTATCAATTTTGTTGTACCAAGCTCGGGGAGCTTGTTTTAGCCCATAAAGAGCCTTCTTCAGCTTATATACTTTATCTTCTCCCCTTTCACCAAGAATCCTTGTGGTTGCTAAACATATATCTCCACGTTAAGTTTACCATTTAAGAAGGTGGATTTAACATCAAGCTGAAAAATCTGCCATCTCTTTTGTGCAGCTAGTGCAATTAAAATTCTTATTGTCTCTAACCTTGCTATTGGAGCAAATGTTTCAAAAAAATCAATACTGGACTTTTGCGTGAATCCCTTGGCTACGAGCCTTGCCTTACGCTTTTGTAAGCTTCCATCTTGATTGAGTTTCGTCTTGTAAATCCATTTTACTCCAACAATTTCTCTTCCTTTAAGCTTGTCAACTAGCTCCCAAGTGTTATTTTTTTCAATCATATTCATTTCTTCTTTCATAGCCTTCACCCAAATATCTTGCTTTGATGCTTCTTCAAAACAGGAAGGTTTAATAATTGAAAAACTACATGATTGATAAATTTCACTTAATCTTCTTATCTTCATTGGAGAAGACTCAGGAGAAGAAGTTTCTTCACTTGAACTAGAGTTCGAAGGGATTGAAGAACAAGCCTCTTCGTTTCTTTCTTGTGACATTTTGTTTGTTCTTGAATAACGATAGATAGAGTTTCATGCTCGTTTTCATTCCAATTCCAAGTAGCATTTACATGAAAAACAACATCTCTGCTTATTATCAATTTTATAGTTTCCACATTATACAATCTATAACCTTTTGTCTCAGAACTATATCCAATAAATATGCATTTTTGACTTTTCTCGTCGAACTTTGTTCTTTTCTCCGAAGGAATATAGGCGTAACAGATGCAACCAAAAATTTTAAAATGACTTACCGAGGGCTTTCTTCCACTCCACGCTTCAATTGGAGTCTTGTTTTTGACAGCCTTACATGGTAGGGCACCGATTCAGAATATGCACAGCTGTGTTAACAGCTTTAGCCCAGAAAAATTTAGGCAAACCTTTCTCATTCATCATTGATCTTGCCATTTCCACCACGATTCGATTTTTTCGCTTAGCGATACCATTCTGTTGTGGGCTATAACCAGTTGTTAATTGCTTCCATATTCCTTCATCTTTATAATATTCTTCAAATTCTTGCGAGGTATATTCTCCTCCTCTGTCACTACGAATAATCTTAATACTGCATTCCTTTTGCTTTTGAACCAAAGCTTTGAATCTTTTGAAAACTATAAAGGCTTTAGATTCTTCTTTTAAGAAATATACCAAAGTCATCCTTGAATAGTCTTAAACAAAAATAAGAAAGTACCTATATTGGTTCAAGGATGGTGTCTGCATTGCTCCGCATATATCAGTGTGGATAAGTTCCAATGGTGCCTTTGCCCTAAATGATCTTCCCTTAGGAAATATGCACCTGTGTTGTTTTCCAAATATACATCCTTCACATGGATCCATTTTAGTTTCAATTTTAGGTAATCCATTCCCCATACTTTTCTGTTTAAGCAACTTCAGGCCGTAAAAATTTAAATGACAAAATCTTTTGTGCCACAGCCAAGAGTTTTCACCTACTTCGCATTTTAAAGACATGAAGCTCAATGGGGAAACTCTTGTTTCTCTGCATTTCCAATTCTGCTATCACATGATTCTGGTTACTTCGATCAAAAATTTTGCAAGTATTTTCCTCAAAACAAAGACGATAGCTGTAATACCCCGTACTTTAATTTGTTTTAAATTAAATTATATTAGCTTATTTATACTCGTGTGACTAATCGTTTGGTGATTCGGGTGGCTCGAATTGATTTTGGTTGGTAAATAAGAAGTTTTGGTCCTTCGCGATTCGTTAATTCTAGCTAACCTTGGGCTAGCGTAATTTCTTCATTACTTATTCGATTAAGCTTTCGTACACGGTCATGCCTAGTATTTGTACCACTCTAAAACTTTCTTGTTTTGGCCGAAGTCCAATTCACACTCCTCATGGGTCAAAACAAGGCGCAAAGTAGGCTTATTGCAAAATTCTGGTCATTCGGTAGTGCTTTGAAAGAGCACTATCTTGGGTGAATTTTTGAGAAAAATATATCTAGAATTTTAGAAAACTTTCTCTTAGAAAGTTGTAGATCTTTGAAATACCTTTATGTGGACATAAAGAACGCCTCAATCGGAGTTCCGAACGAAAAGTTATGGCCGAAACAAAAATAGTGCGCCAGAACCCCAAAGTTATAGCGCGGACTGGTATATATAGCGTTTTTGGCATACCGGTCTGGCATCAAATATTTGGAAAATTTGTGCTCCGTGGACCGATATTCAGTATTTGGCATACCGGTCCGCCAGTTAACTATTTCCACAGACTTAAGCACGTTTTTAAGCCATTTTTGGTCATTTTTCGTCCCAACTTCGTGCTAAACATTTCCACACACCTCCAGAGGGTTCCGGAGGATTCTAGAGAGAGAAAGAGAGATTTTTACGCATTTCTCATCCTCGATCGGAGATTAAAGCTTAAAATCATCCAAACCCATTTCTAAGGTACTATTCATCATCTTCTACCTTAGTTGTCTTCCATGGGTGCTCAAAAGTGAGCTTTAGCTACGTGGGTTAGGTTTATACATCATCGGTTCGAGGATTTGGCTATGCTAGGAACGCGGTGACGCGAGAGCCTTAGAGTTTAACCGAACGGGGCTTCAGTTTTCATCTATTTTCATTCGATCTTTTGGTCTACGAACATAAGGTAGGGATTATATCTTTTCAAAACTCGATATTATGATTTTATTTATCGAAATATGAATGATTATATATACATATGTTTGATATGAAGTACATACTGCTTTGTTATTGATTATACTCAGATGATATATACATGTATGCTTACTATAGAAACCATGTTAATTGATATTCATAAACCATGCATGATTGAGCTATGGTTCTATGATATAAAGCAAGATATGCCACATAAACTCGATTCTTGCATAATATTGGATTTCTATAGGATGTCCCTTGGGTGTATAAATGCTAATTTGATATAAGGGAACTAGTAAATGATTTTGGTATACACCAAGGGACAAGTATGATGTTTGATGAGGTTTATATGGCATATGTTATTTCTAGTTTACATTTAGAGCATAAATTGCACGATATGCATCATTATTGTGTCAACCCGACATCTCGAGGATATCTTAGCAAGTCTGGAACATCCTTTTGGCATATGATGGGATAATTATCTCTTGGGAGAATTATATCTCTTCTCCATGATATGGATGGCTATCTATGCTCGTGTGGCATTCTTGAACAAGTGATTATCTATCTTCGAGAGTTCTTCACTCTTATGTGGATATATTCTCGGCTATGTTATATGGTGGGATGTTGCCCACAATTATCTATATCTATTTGGCCTCCATCGGTGAAGGGGAATGATTATGGTTAATGCTTGTTGAGATGGAAAAATAGGTAGGGCCTGGTGCCCTTAGGTTGAAAAGCCCTAAACCTCAGGGGGTCCTTTAGTCATTGGCTATCTAGAGCCCGCGGTGAATAGTCCGAAAATTTAGACAATGGCAAGACACTAGTGAGTCATCGGCTGTCTAAAGCCCACGGTGAATAGTCCGGAGATCTAGACAATTGGTGTGATAATGATCGGTTGATGTGATATTGTGGACTATGGTCCAATTGTTAATTATCTGTTGGTAATCTCCCGAGACGGAGAGGCCATATTCTGGTTATGTGTTATCCCATGTTATTATTCTCGATAGGGCCGGTCGAGCCCATGTTATGATCTTGATACTCATTTTCTTGGGGGCGGTCAGGCCCATTAGTATTGATGATATTATGACTATGATTCGGTTAAGCTTCAGCAGTTCTCTTGGTAAGATGACGAGATGGTGTCATCATTATCATTATTCTCTTAACAAGGTGGCCCAAATTCTATTCTGGTGTCGCGGCTTAACGGTTGACACAAGGGAGGTAACTTGCATTAGCATGAGCATACATTGTTTTGTAACATTATAATAATTTAATAATAATGTTTGAATTACATTATGAAAAGGTTTACTTGGTTTACAATAAAAAATAAAGAAATGTTTTTAAAGTTCCCTTTTTCATCCCCTACAGCGCTGTGAGCTCACCCCATTTTCTAACTCATACAGGTACACAGGGGACGTGTGATGTTAACAAGGCAACGGGTTCGGGATCGATATAGAAGGCTCTGATACATATTCATTTTTGTTGTGTACATATTGTATTGGGTAGCCACAGTAGGCCCGAAGTGTTATATATTAGTTTGGACTTACTCAATTGGTTTTGTGTAACGGCTGTATGCATGTATGCATATTTATGTACAATAGCATCATCATTAGTATCATTATGAAGCTATTGTTTGATACGCATGAGATTACTGCTTAGATTCCTTTAAGCATTTACATATATACCCATTTTAGTTAATCTAAGATGGGTTAGTAGCGCTCCAGGTCTTAATTACGGGTGTTGTCCTGTAGATTAAGGCGGGGGTGTTACAATAGCCATTCTTGACCAGCTGTCCAACACTTAACAAGTTTTGCTCAAGATTGGGCACATATGTATATATTTTTGCCCTTTTTTGGTTTCAACAGCAATCGTCCCTTTTCCTTTTGCTTCAACAATAGCACCGTTTCTCATTCGTACTTTGGATGTAACTGTAGTGTCCATGTTGAGGAATTTTTTTTTATTTCCTGACATGTGATTACTACAGCCACTATCAAGGTACCAAACATTTTTGCTTTCTTGAGTAGCTGATTGACCTGCGTAAAATAAATTTCCATCTTCTTCCTTTTCTTATGTAAAATTTGCTTGATCATTTGCTTTAAGTCAGCAATTTTTTTCAATATGACCAAACTTTTGACAATGATGACACCGGGACTTTCCGTGATGCCTTCAATTTGAAGTTATATGATTGGTTTTCTTGCATATTTTGCAAGCGGGGTTAAAATGATTAGAATTTGTACCTTTTTCATTTTTTTCCTTTTTTCTTGTTTAAGAAATGATCCCTTCTTGTAGCTGGCTTCCTCTGCTCGTAACTTGAGTTCCTTTTTATTAAGAATCTCTGTGGCTTTATGTTTAACTTGGACTGAAATGCACTTTCAACAGCTTGATCATCGAGCCTTAATCTCCTTCGTTCATGAGATTCAAGTGATCCCATTAATTCTCGGATGGATAACGTTGTGAGATCTTTGGATTCCTCAATTGCAGCAACAATATATTCATATTTGTTGGTCAAACTGATAAGAATTTTCTCAACAACACTTTGATCAGAAATATTTTCTCCATAGGACTTCATTTGATTAACAACTTCCATGACTCTCGAATGGTAGTCTTTTACCATTTTAGAATCTTTCATTTTCAAGTTTTGAAATTCTTTTCTTAGAGCTTGGAGCTTAACACTTACTGCCCTTGTGTTGCCATGAAACTCCTTTTGTAGGATATCCCAGGCCTCCTTGGCTGTGTTTGCACCCATTATCCTTGAGAAAATGGCTTTTAAGACTCCATTTTGAATTCTTGAAAGTGCACATGCGTCATTCATTTTACTTGTTTCTAGTGCTTTCTTCTTTGCATTGGACAATTGGCTTTCATTCTCTGGTTCTTCAAAACCTTTCTCAACGATACTCCACAGGCCTTTTGATCTGAGAAGAGTCCTCATTTTTATTTTCCAATGTTCATAATCTTCTCCTTCAAATATTGGAATGATGGCATTTGAAATACCCATACCTTTTGCTGCAGAGGCTGCCAAGCTGTAATTAAACTTTGTGGATTTCTAGACTACATTGCAACCTGCTCTGATACCACTTTGTTGGTTGAAAAAAGATGAGTTGCTTCAGCAGAGCTCAAAAAAAACTAAAATAGGAATGAACAGAGCAGAAAAAATATAAGCACTTTACTGAATTACTTAGAATTACTTATATTTTCTGAGGAGATACATACATCTATTTATAAGTACATAAGATCATTCTAGACTTATTAAATGATGCTTGGAAATACAACATATTGGAACTATTAATACGTAACTTCCTTATTTAACATCTTTCTAGAGAAGTATATTAATTTCCAACAGGTATTTGGGTCACGTTCTTGTCGAAAAATGTATACGGGTGAGATTCAAACAATATATATATATATTTAAAGAAAAAAAATCAAAACAAATTATTTAAAATGAGAAAGGGGGATAAATTTCACATGTTCAAGCTTGGTTATATATATGCGCATGAACAACATTTGAAATTTAATATATGTATGAATGGATTCTTAAAATCATTGCTCTCATATATAACACTACATAATCTTGGAGAAAAGAAAAGCAATAATCTAAGTTGATCCTCTCTACATTTGCTTTATTTTGGAGGGTATTACTTTTTACTATTTTTGAAGGTATTACTTTTTACATTGTTGATCTAAGCATATACGTATGCACACTGAGCAAAATTTTTTTATTTTTTTTTCCTTATTTGGGGGTGGGGGGGGGTTGTTTGTTAATTTTTGATGATATTATTGGTTCAAAGCAAAGAGAGGTTTGACTAGTGAACGATCAGCGGTGATATGTTTAGACGAAGTGATCAAAAGAGTGTGAAAAGTGAAAGTGAAACTATGAAAACTCTAGTATCAATAATTAGTGAAAAAACACCCGCGGGAGGCCTCATGTTAAAATCCCCTCAAGTCAATTCCCTTTGACCAGCAGTAGGTTCAGTTCCACGACCAAATTTGAGTTCCACATTCAATGTGGTGTGAAGAATGGTATGGAAAAAGATATATATATATATATATATAAAGAGTAGTTAGTGAAAAAGTTAATGGCTTTTATATTGTAGTAATATTTAAAATAATAGTGGGTGCCAGATGGATACGGTCCCAACTTAAATTTTTCCATTTAATTACGATGTATGCTAGGGGTGTTTTGAGTTGGGTTCGGTAAAAATTAAGGAGACTCAAATTTAGATGTATTTGTAAAAGTTGTAATGTGCCAAAAAAAATTAGTGTATTGTAGCCATCTAATATATACTTTGAAGAACTTATTTTATTATTATACTTGTTGTGGTTTAGTATTTTTCAAATGCTTAAAATTAAATAGAGAAATTTAACTTTTGAATGGAGTAATTGGAATTAAAACTGAAAAGTTATGTAACACCCCGTTCTTTCGTTTCCTCGTAGCTGCTTTCATTCGTCCGCTTATTTCACCTCGGGAGGTGAAATTTTCATTCGGAGAGCCTTGTAATGTTCTAGTAATCTTTATTGGGCATATTAGCCTCCTTCCACTCATGTGAGTGTTCGTTTAGTGATTCGAGTGGTTCGGATTGAAATCGAGGCGACAATCGCGTGTTTCGACTTTTCGCAATTTGTCAATTTTTGGCCAACTTTGAGAGGTCATAACTTCTTCATCCGATATCCAAACGACACCCCGTTTGCGGCCATGTCTTCATTTCTTTTCTATCTACAACTTTCGTGTTTGGGCCGAGTCGAGATTCAGCCGTTTCGAGGTCCGTTTTAGGCTCAAAAAGTCATTTTCTGTTGCAGTGACTTCCATGATCGATCATGGAAGGGCCATGATCGATCATGGTCCTCCAGAGGAGTTACATAAGGGTTCATGATCGATCATGGAGGACCCATGATTGATCATGGTTCACCAGTAAGTTGGTTTTGAGCGTATTTGACCCATTTTTAAGCCATTTAACACCCCAAACTCTCCATTTTCGAACACACAACATCTAGGGGAGTGAGGGAGAGACTTAAGGGAGATCTAGAGAGATAGAGAGACTAGATATTCCATACATCTCTCATTCTTTCCAAGATTTGAGTTTCAAAACCCCTCATATGTCACACTATTCATCATCTTCCACCTTCGTCTTCGTGCGTGGAACTAAGAGGCGAGCTTGGGTCTTGGTGATACGACATCTACGCATCTTCAACACCTCGATTAAGCTTTAATCAGGTGGGAACACTAGTACAAAACTTCTTTTACAAACCTTTACTTGTTGTATTAGCGATTTGTATCCAAATTGGGGATTTTCTACAAAAACCCTAGGTTGTATGCATGTTCATGGGGTTAGGCTAGACTAATCTTCGATTGGTGTTAGATATTGATGGGTTCTTGCATCTATTACATATTTTGAGCATTTAATCCATGTTTTGACTTATATATGACCTGATTCATCAAGACCCATCTCATACATACATGTTAAGCCTAGAAATTTTGGGGTTTTGGGAATTGAGTGTGTTTGATGGTTATATTATCACACATATACCATGAATTGTTATTTCTTACCATGCTATGAACCTTATTCTCTCATATACACCTTATACCCACATGGTAGCCTAAGGTATGGACTAGGCTAAAGGAGATTTCGGGATTTGTGATTGCATTAGGGTTGGTTTTGAGTTATAAGAGGTAGATATATGTAGATATGCCCCTAGTTGTAAGTGTAGAACATTATCCTCAAATTTGCACTAGAAACCCACTTAGATGGGAACGATATACACTAATCCTTGAGACTAGTGTCATGTATGGACCTTATTAGCTATAGTTACAAGAGTACACCTACGATATACTCTAGGAGTGTAATAACTATAACTTGATGGGGTATGGGTTGCCTTGATTGTAAGTATATATGGCTAGGAGAGCCGTAATTATACACAGGTTGAATTAGAACCACAATAATAACTGATTGGCTAGCTAGAATGACACGAGAACCCTCATAAGTGGTATACGGTCTTGGTTTTATACACTTGATACGTTAGACATGGGGAAATGTCGAATATGACCTAATTGGCTATAAGGCCATGGAATACAAACGTAACAGTGATGCTATCGATAACGATGATTATGTAATGATGATAATTGTGTGATTATATATATACATATTGTTAGCCATACGTGTGATAGATGATTGATGATTGTATACGCTGCTATGTGAGGAATCGAGATATTCCTGTTGTTAAGATCACACGTATGGGCAGGATATGATGATGTACTGAGCACCGGGTAGCTCCCCGTGACTCGAAGGAGGGCCGCCTATTGCCGCCCGTGGGTGAAAAGGCCCTAAACCGTGCACGGGGAAAATGAAGTCGGTGACTCCGCCGGTGGTTGTGTGTGTCCACAAAGGAGAGCTCACTCTAGGTATCTTGCCTTCCGACAGGACTAAGTGTTCTCGGTTAGATGAGTTTCCCCGGCAAGCGGAGCAGGTCCTGTGTGCCACTACGTTCCCAATGGTGAGTTTCCCGGGAAGTAGTTGGGCTACTAATGGTCATTACCCTGCTAGGGTATCGCCTGGTGTAGTTCTTTTCGGAGTGTCGAGATGGCTTGTATGAGGTGTTCTCCTCGTTAACTATTCAGAGTGTCATTCCCGGGAAAATGGCTTGAGGGTTATCTCCGAATGACCTACTTGGAGAACCAAGTCCCTGAGCCACTCCCCACTCGGAGGAGACATAGACAAGAGCCTCGGAGTCTTCGGGATCCGTTGTTCTAGGCCTGGACTGACCGCGGGGTGAAACTGAGGCATTATGCTGGAGACGTAATACGAGAGCTATTGTGAGATTGTTGATTATGTTATTGTTATTGTATTGTATCGTATCATGTCTCGTATAAATTTATGTATGTTACCTTGGTTATGATATAAATGATGTAGAGACATAGGCGAACAATATTAGATACACAGAGTAAACATAGAGAACTATCAAGCCTTTCATAATGTATTATATATATAAAGTGGAAAGTGATGATAACTGTGAGCCTTGGATATAGAATATAGGCATGGGAGTAAATGTGATTCACGAGACTTAGACGAATGATCTTAAGCCAAAAGCCTATTAGCTGGCCAAGTATGCGATTCATAATAAATTATAATTAAAGTGGAAACAACCAATACTTGGCCTATAGCTATTGACTTTCGATGTAGGCACGGGTAGCCGATACAAGCTATAGAACTGATCCACTAAGGCGTGACGAGCCTTAGGAAGCTAGTATTAGAACAAGATGACCTTGGACTGACGATTCCTTAGTAATGAGGGAAAACGTGAGGGGTTCACTTATGGGATATTTACTGTTGTGATCGGTTAGTTGGGTAGTTAGTATCTAGTGGCTAGGATGGGTATCCTAGTGTGTCAGTATGTATGTGAATGTAGGTTGCATTGCACTGCACGGTTTTTAAACCATTGCATATGAGTAAAAAAATATTTTCTATATATATAGTTCCCACTAAGCCCGGATTTGGCTCATTCCTTCCTTTCCCCAGTTTTGCAGGTCGGGCTTCGGGATTGGCACGTGATACTCGTCTATAGAGCCTCTGGTGTCTATTACCTTTTGTAGTCCTTGAGTCAAGGACTAAGTTATATGTATAATCCTTTAAGTTTGTTGTATAGACTTTGATTTGATAAACAATTGGCATTGTAAACTTGTATTGATGGTTTTCATATGTGGAGTTGATTTAAATGTGGTTTGATGTGATTTTACTTTTATGGAATGTGGTTTTAAAGGTTACAGGAAGGTTTATTGATGAAATGAACTCCACATGCCAAAGTTTTCTGAATCGGGACTTCTAAAGATCATGTTTTTATTAAAATAAAGTTTTTTTTAAAGTTGTGGATTTTATAATTTAAACCCGCCGTCGCGTACGGCACCGTGATTAACCGAGTCCCGGAGGTGAAAATCTCGGAACGGGATTTGGGACGTCACAAGTTATGATGAAAACAAATTTGGCAGAATAGAAGAGTAGCATTTTTGGGGTTAAAAGAAAAATGCGTGAGATAATTATATTAAAAAAATGTGTAGCTTAGTTAGCAGTAGAATTTATTTATTTTGCCCAAGGCATGTGCAATTTTTTTTTAATTTCTTTCTTTTCTTCTTTCATTGAGAATCGTGCCCTGCTGTTTTTTTTTTAATTTAATTTCCTTTGATAAGCAGCCTTAAGGAGCTGAATTCTATTTGTTTGAAGTGGATTTTTATGAATAATTACTACGAATAATTATAATTTAGAATTAATTTTCTTCTTTAATTTATTTGCGTTTATCTTAGTAAATATTTAATTTATTTAATTATGCATTATTTAATTATATTTTGTGTTTTAATTACAAGCATGTTAGGCTATGTTGTTTTATATGGTTGAAGATGAGTATATCGATTGATTATATTGCACGTATTTATGCCCTTTAACTTTGTCAATTTAATACTTTCTCATTATAAATAATTTTCCATATTAGATGCTTATTTTAATTAACAAAAAAAGTAAGGTTGGATTCTTATTATAATTTGTTGAATTCAATTAAAAGTGGATATGAACTGTGTTTTGATGGCCATATAGTGAGGGTTTTGATCTTATCCATGAGTTTGCCTGTGAAAAAAATTATTAATTGGATTTTAAAAATTAATTGGGTTTAACTGAATTTATTTTCCACATCTAATAAAGTTAAGAGACAAAATTAGTGTGAGACAAAAAGTAAAGTTTGTTGGGTATAAATTTTATGCTTATCATATCAAATATATGACTTCGCCATCCTAGTATTTTATTAATCGATTATTTTTAATCGTATTTTTAGTTCATAAATCATTTCTCCCAAAATTTTAAACTATATTAGGAATTAATTAGAATTAGTGAGTGAAATATGTACGTTCCATCCATCAGATCCCTAGGGTTCGATCTCGCACTTCCCTAAGTTATATGAAGTATCGATTCATGCACTTGCGAGTATTTAAAACATTCACAACAAATTTTTGCGTCGTTGCCGAGGACTTGAAAATTAGTTTTTTCACCATCTCACTAATTTAAATTATTTCCTTATACTAGTTCCCTGAAAAAAAGAAAAAAATAGTTTAATTAAGAGTTGAGTAGTGCATGAGCATTGTTTAGAAGCGTGGTGTTAAGAGATTAAATATGATATTAGAGAACTTAATCATTTATTTAAAGAAGAAACAATGGCTGAAAAACAAGAAGAAGCGAAGAGAAGGAGTTTTTCTCTCCTATTACTACCAACCCGCCATCATGCCTCGTTTTGCCTCCCACTACCACGAACAATTTCGAGCTTAAACCGCAAGTGAGGCAACCTTTCCATTTTCCATGGAAACGGTCAATAAGATCCTTACCTTCATATTAAGAATTTTCTAAAAATTTCGGCCACTTCCAAGTTTCAAATTTTTTCTGATAAGTCAGTTCGCTTACGTTAACTTCCTTTCTCCCTAAAAGGAAAAAGCAAAGGCGTGGCTTAATTCACTACCTTCTAGGTTCATCACTGGTTGGGAGACTTTAGCTTTCAAATTTTTAAATAAAATTTTTTCCCATGTCAAAGACAATGAACTTCTAAGACAAATATCATATTTTTGTTAAGAAGATTATGGAAAATTATATGAATCTTAAGAATAATTTAAGGAGCTACTTCTGAGATGTCCTCACCATCGTTTTGAGACATGGAGCTTAATTCAAATCTTTTATAATAGGTTGAGTCAAAGCAATTGAAATTTGATTGAGTCTATGAATAGTGGCACCTTCTTTAATCTCAAAGTAGATGAAGCTTATAATTTCCTTGAAAATCTTTCCGAGAGCTCTTAGCAATGGGATTTCTCTTGTCATATGAATTCAACAGCTCAAGTTAAGAAGGAAGTCAAGAAAGAGGGCATCTTTGAACTAACCAAAAGCATAGAGACGCAAAGGCAGCTATATAGTCTTTCAAAGAAATTTGAAGTGTTAACTTTATGGTTGGATAGCAATTTTGTGCTAGCTCTACGCATATGTTGCAAACTTGCCCTTCTATGGTACTTTTGGTGAAAATATGGAAAATAAGTTAAGTGATATAAATGATATCCTCTTGATTTTTAAGTTTTTCCATGAAGAAATTTTCTTTGCTTGGTGGTGAGTAAACATTTTCCACCAAAAATATTGAAGAATGGAGGATATAAAGTCATAAAACTAGTAACATCTCTCACCTTATTTTCTATCTTTTCACACAAACTAACTAAATTTATTTTATTTTTCCCTCTTTACAATCAAACAGAGCCTTAGTGTAGCTACATATTATGTAGCTACATATTAATGGTATAACTACCTACCATGTCTGGAAAAAAAAATAACATATTCAACATGAGATAAATTTAAGTGATAATTACAAACTCTTTGATATGCACCTTCTTCAATATCAGCATTATCCAAAAAGGAAACCCCACTATCCCTGATTCAAGCATATACCAAAATTAAGAAGCTTTTATTTCAGGGAAAAAAAAATATATTTTAGTAAAAAAGTCAGGAAAAAGAAGAAAACCAAAAACATTACATTGATGAGCTGCAGCGAATCATCAAACATATGTAAAGGTAACAAAAGAAAACCGAAGAATCCAATCAAAACATGAGGTCACACAACACCAAAATAGCTTATATGTAAGAGTTTTCAACAATTAGAAATATCATTTGTCAAGGACACTTATATTGTGACCACTTACTATTTTTTGTAAGTGCCGAAAACTCTTACACTCACGACTTCACTAACACCTTTTGTAAATGTTGTTGACTTACAAAATCTAACTATGTTGTAGCTTTTGTAATTGTTCAAAACACTTGTAAATAATTGCACAATTTTAACTACTAGAATACATAAGATGACCATAACCCAGCTCAAATTAATTAAAGCCTCCATTGCCTGATACAATATACTATAATGCACAATTTACAAGTAGAAAGAAACATGAAAGAACCATGATTTTTAACCAAATAATAAGAAAAGCTAGTAATGGATCCATGATAATTAAAAAAAATCCCAAACATAAGTGTCATTGTGTTTTAAACGGTAGTAGGATTAACACATACACATATAAAACAACTCTGCATCAAATGCATTTTTTTTTTTATTTCCAAATACATAGGACAATGAATCACACCTTAATGAGATGTGGACTAGTAACCATTTGTGTGACGCCCCAAAATCCCATTTAGAGGATTATACCTCCGGGACTTGAATAGCCATGGAGTCGTATGCGACGACGGGTATTAAGTATAAAAATCATAACTCATATAAAGGAAGATTTCGTACAGAGTCATATTTTTAGAAAATTTTGGCATGTGGAGTTTATTTGTATAACTAAACCAAAACCTGTCAAGTTGTATAGAAAAACCTATTTCAAATACATACTCCATATTTAATAGGTCTTTAGTAAATAAAATTAGCCAATCAATTCCTATGTTTCCAACGATGTCCTAAATTTGTAAAAGTTATACATCAATACATTTTAAAATATAATGGGCAATAATAGCTTTTATTTAAAATCATAGGTCAAGTTGTTTCTGAACGACTTCGATCATCAGCCATCAGAGCTATCTCCAATCTGTAAGCGCACCATCCTCAAGAAACACCTGCAAAACCTGGTTTGGAAAAATGGGAGCGAGCCAAACGGGCTCAGTGGGAAGTATAATGGTTTTTATATAATAAAATGCATTAGAAAATCATGCGTGCCATGCACTACAATATAATAAAAATTAATTGGTTTATATGATGCATTTCTGTCTGAAGATCAATTATGTATGAAAATCCATCTCTGGTAACTAACCGTACTTTAACAAGTATGGATATATATATATGCGTATAACTACTACTTAATTTGCCAATGCAATGAAAATACTTTGTGCAATGCATGTAGATGCCACTCCTGTCCCCAAATGCACGAAAAAAACAATATAAATATTTCTAGTATTCAATATTGTAATGGCATGTCACTTAATGTCTAGCACCATAGTGTGAAATCAATGAACTTTAATATAATACGAAAATACAATGTGTTGGCTATCTAAGGCACCAATTATCCTACACTGGGAGTTTAACTCATCTCAAAGGCAACTGAAAGGGCTACAACCCTTTATATGCAATGGGCTCCAACCCAATGCGTCAGCAGCTACTACCACTAACAAGAGGCTACAACCTCATCTCATCAAGAAGGCTACAACCCTCGTATAGTACCGGTACTTCGGGCTCCAACCTGATAATCTAAATAAGCGGCAACAACCACTGTGGCTCCAACCGCACTTATGGGCTCCAACCCAAATTCATAAACAAGGCTACAACCTTGCAACACTCACCTATGTAGATAATTGTGCCAATGAAAGCAATAAACTAAACAACTATATACATATGTATATATATACCAAACTCATAAGTAGCAAACACAATCATTGAGTTCCAAAGCAATTTATAATGCATTTCCATCATCTCAAGGTACAAAAACCATCAATCACTCCACCAAGTTAAGTATATCAATAGTCCATAACAATATTGTATATACAT
Source organism: Lonicera japonica (assembly GCA_021464415.1). Lineage (NCBI taxonomy): Eukaryota > Viridiplantae > Streptophyta > Magnoliopsida > Dipsacales > Caprifoliaceae > Lonicera > Lonicera japonica. The sequence continues at coordinate 72,967 of JAKCWG010000792.1, forward strand.
ATGACATTTGTATCCTAAAATATATGTGTATGATTCATATATATATATATATATCTATAACTAGTATATCTTCATACTCATGTATAAGCATGTGTATACCATAGGTAATGTGATGGTATTGTTGATGTACTTAGGTTAAATTCGCCTGGTCTGTAACTTGGTGGCCAAATCAAGAATATTTGGAGTATTGGACGTTTAATAAACTTTCCATCAATTTGGCTCGAAGCCAAGTATAACATAATCATTATAATACATAAGTTCTATATAATCCTCCTTTTAAGTTCTTAATACTGTGTTTACTTAAAACATGATCATAATACTGCCAAGCATAGTTGCGGACTGGCGCGCTAAGTCATAAATTTCAAATATGATGAATCAAAAGCTCAAGTACAACAACAATTCCACAAATGTGAGCAACACAAGTCCAAAACATGCTTACATGTCCAAGTGTAACATTATATGCATGCATATTAAGGAGTATTGTTCACAATCATACCCATCTATAAGGGTTTTATACCAATCGTTTGAAAACCAAAGTAAAAATTGGGGTTTCTTGTATAATCCGCTATTTATAATTATAATAAGACTAAATCAAGCAATTAATCATGAAAAATCATTCCCAAAACCCCATGAACATGCATATGTTTAAAATTTTATACAAAACAATCACTTTTACTTGGATTAGAGTTAAATAAGTTTCAATAACTTGAAAATACATTCAAATACTATTGTTCCCACCTTTATAGGGTTAATCCCTCAAAGAATCGCAGCTGAATCAAGCCGGATCGAGCGAATCTCGAGCTTCCCCAAACCTTAGCCATGGAGGAAGGTGAAAATGATGAAGAAGAAGATGAATAGTGTTGGGGAATGGTGGATTAAGGAGGATCTTGGGTCGTGATCTCGGATCTCTCGCAAAACCCCAAATATCGCCTCTCTATTCTCTCACTCGAAGCTCTCGAGTGATGGTGATGAAAAATGAAGAGGAAAGAGGAAGAAAGAAAATATAATCTAATGCCCAGGGCCAAACATCATGCTTTCCTTAGGCCATTTCGGGGCAATCCCCATAGCCTTATCTAGGTATCTCCAAAATCATGCTGTTATGGAAAACAGCATGCTGTTCACTTCAACTGCTGAGTTGTCCTTGAAGATGCAAGAATTTAGACTCGGGCCAATCATGAAAGATGTAGATAATCAAATTACCTTTCAATGGCACAAACAGGGGTCCATTTGGATGTCGGACGAAAAAGTTATGCCCCAAAAACCACTGCTATGTCAAAATTGTAACGAAATTATGATAGGGCTAGATTTGCAATAATTCTTCCAAACTCAATGCAATACTTTGGAAAGGAGTTAGGAAATTCAATAGGGATATAATGAGGTGTAAATGACTATGAAATATTCCACAACACAATAGCTAAGATTCCAAATTGAACAAATGGATTTTGAACTCCGAAATCTTCAATTCTTGTCGTTAGCGCGCCAAACATCGCTACGGCTACCCGAAGTACATTTTGAGCCTACATACGTGTGTAATATGACTAACATGACTTTCAGGAAGTGTACGAATCATCAAAAAGTACTCGGAATAAAAAATGACCACTCCATGTCAGAATTTAACTTAAATGCGATTAAGGAACGCGATTAGCATCGAATTAACCAACGAGGTATTACAATTTTCACTTGTTGTTTGCTTTAGTTCCTTTTGCTTCACCTTCACTTTATCCTACAAAAAATTAAACAAATATGATGCCAATTTAAAATATCACTATAAATAAAGGTATTTTATTCCCCAACACTATATGTGTGTATGTATTTATGTAAAAGAACCATTAGCAAATATGTAACTCACAAGGCCAGAGAGAGCTCAAAGATCACACAAGAAAATGAATCTAAGTAAATTAAGAAAATCTTGTTCAATGAACAATCCTTTGTTATTTTTTTCCAGAAATATATTAAGATAGCTTATCTCTGTTTGGACAAAGACTTATCTCCTCCACCACCATTCTTAGTTACAAAATCCACAAAGTTAGCAATTCTTTCAATATAGTGGGGGTGATGTAGAGCAGAGAAAGAGATTAGAGTACAAGAGAGGGAAGATGGGAGGAAAGGAAACTTAATATTCTCAATTTCAATTCAAATTCAAGTTGCCTCCACCCCACATTATAGCCTGCTTTATATAGGCTTACAATTATTAATTACACTAAATCAAATCCTTAAATTACCTCTCCTACAATAATAAATCAAATTCTAAACAAATTTCTAAATTACCTTTCTAAATCAAATATCAATCATATCACTAAATTAACTCAAATGAAATCCACAAGATATTTCTCAATCTCACAATTCTTTCACTTGTGCATGGGCCTTAAATATATTTATTTTAATTGTCTTGTCTTCACCAGGGGGTTTCCTCCAATTACCTATTATCTTTTTCTAGCTAATAACCAGAAGAAAAAATAATGAGAGAGAAAGAGAGAGTATGTGTTGCATTAGTCAGTGAAAATGCCAGTCGGAGGGTAGGAAGTTAAGTGACGATATTTAATACTCCCTCCGTCCCAAATTGCTGATCCCTTTTGGGAAATCCAACTTATTAAAGACCTAGCATCATTATTGTACTTTTTGCTTAATTTACATTGTGTAACACCCCGTATTTTGATAAGCGCATTTTCGTTCATTTAGTTAGTTACTTCTCAAATTCATTCGTGAACTTAGACAAGTTCGAATGTTCCCACATGTCACTTTGGTGTTATAGATAAAATTTGAAAATTTTGATTTAATTCGGAACTAGTTTGAGTAATTTGGTGCGTTACTTGGAAAATTTGGTGTATTCTTGAATTTTCTATTTTCCTACTTTTCTTATGTTCGGTTCATTGACCTAGGAAGGTCCGAATTGAGTTTTGTCTTTTTCAATACGTCATATAATAGTTATTAAATCATCATGTAAATTTTCTTTAAATTTGAACTTCATTTAAGAATTTTTAAGTATTAAGTAGAATCGAATTTCCTTCCTTAAACGTTAACAATTTCTACAATTTTCGTTTGTGGTTCCGGAATATTCAGACCTCCGAATTTAGTTCTGTTTTTTCTGACATGTCATAAATATGTGTTAGAAGTAATCTGGAGCATTTCGTCATGTTCGGATTTGAAATGAGCAATTTTAGAGGCATTTTTAGAATCGGGAATATTTGCTCGACGTTTTAGATTAGTCAATTTTGGAGACTCGTAACTTTCTCATTTTTTATCCAAATAACACTCCTCCAACTCCTATAGCTTCATCATATATCTATATATAACTTTTTTGTTTTATCCAAAAGCTAATTCACACTTCTCGTTGGTCAAAAGTGAGTGCGAAACTAGCCGATCAACCAAATCTGATTTTATGTAGCATCTCGGCACAGCGCTGTCTTCAATAGAATTTTGGTATTAATATATCCATAATTTGGTGTAGCATCCTTCATAAAAGTTGTATAGCTTTGAATTACCTTTCCGTTGATATAAAGATCTTCCCGATCGGAGTTCCGAGTAAAAAGTTATGACCAAAATACAAACAGTAACTCCATAACATTGTTTATATCGCCTTGACCAACTTTGACCCGTTTTTAAACCTATTCCACCTCCATTTCAGTCCATTTTCGAACCAAGTGAGCTCAGAGATATTCTAGAGAGAGAGAGTGGTTCTTGGAGTAATATTGGGGGTTCATAGCTCAAAATTGAGAGTTTCATACCGAAAACTCATATTTTTCATCTTCTTCGCCTTCTCAACTCATTTTTGGGCTTGCATGCTTGATGTGGGGGACCATTTGAGATCACTCTAGGTCATCCAACCTCTGTTCTTCTAGTTTCTAGGTGGGAACTTCCCTTCTCTCTTTGATTCTTGATAATCCATAGTTGATTGAGTTGAAATACTAGATTTTCGGTACCAAATTCATTGTTTCTCTTGCATGCCTAATTTATAACCATGGATAAAACATTCTGAGCTTTGTTGTTGATGGTATATTGCTTATATATGATGATTTTGAAGGCTGATCGTATTGCATGTCTTCATTTAAGCGTTTATTTGAGAGTTTGGTACCGAAATGGCTAGAAATGTCAAATACATATCTAATACTTGGGATCTTTACTAAAATTCCTAAATTTCCGAAAAATAAATCACTCTTGAATCATATTTTAACTTGTTATTAGACACGTATTGATTTCTTGATGACGGTTCTAATAAATCTAGCGTTTACTCCTAAATTTTTGGATGACGAGACCGTTGGATTCCATATTCTTCTACTTGGATGAGAGAGTTATTCGCCAGCATGCTCTGGCCCAGTGGCCTAGAGTTCCTTTATTCCCGCCAGTTCTGATGATGCGGACGGGCGAGATCGACCCAGTGATGGTGCAGGCGTTGGTTAACGGGCTCGATTTTCAGACGTTCACCGAGGAGGGAGATTATGCTGTCTTCGCCGCCCGTTACTTGATGAGGGAGCCGAAGGGGACTTGGGGACGAGTCTTTTATGAGAGGTACCGGGCATTGGGAGGCGATCCCAACTATATACGAGGACAGGCTCATTTGTCCCGGACAGTTCCCGGTCAGCTGCCGCCTATCCCTGATCAGAGGGACAACATTTTGGACTCTGATGATGATGATCCTGAGGGAGAGAGGGACCTCCCTGCTGGCGCTGAGGGAGGCGATGACAGGCCTGAGGGAGGTGATGATAGGCCTGACGGCGGTGAGGGAGGTGGGACATCGGCTGTTCCATTGCAGCCTTCTCAGACGATACCTAGAGAGGAGCAGCCTGCCGAGGGTTTTGAGTTCCCTACTAGTCAATCGGTATCTCCGGGGGTAGTTTTTGAGGCTGCTGAGGCTGCTGAGGGAGGTGCAGCGGATTTTTCAGAGCGGTCCTGGGATCCTGCGGACTTTGGGGTCGATTATGAGCAGTTCAGGCGGACCCCTCCTGCTGTTGCGACCACTTCTGGCAGGGTCCTGCCTTTGAGAGCGACGGCCATCGTGGATCCTCCGGGCGTCCGTACTTTTTCCACACTGACCCCTCTTCCGTTGACTGCTGTGGGCCCTCCGGCCCGATCTTCAGGTTTCGGGGGTTCTTCTTCTCGGCCTCCCTTATTACCGATCTACGAGGAGGGTGGATCCACTTTTGTTGCTGTACCGGTGGGTTCGTCTGTTCATCTGATAGACATGCCGCCACTTCCTCGGGATATATCTTATATTGGCGCTGGTCTTCGTCGATATACGGTGCCTGAGTATCCTCTTCCTGAGGATACGTTCGATTACTTGGGTGGTCGTTCTGATGATGAGGTATATTTTTTATCTTCCCTTAACATCTCTTCATATCCATGTTCATTTATCTTTACTGTGCTGATTCCTTCTTTTCTCTTTTTGTAGCGGGTGAGCGTGCGTGTGGCGGATCTGAGAGCTTGGCACTCCCAGTATCTATATAGATGGAACCTGCTTCAGTACATTGGTCGAGACCCTACGATTTATATGCGCGACTATCAGAGGGCGATCGACATTTCCCTGCGGGCGGATGACCCTTTGTCTTCCTCTCGTGCTAGGACAGAGTCTCGACGGAGTACCAGTCGGACCTCTAGGTGATCCCGGTCTTCGGTGATTCGCCCTACGGCTCCGGTCCAGTCAACGGGGCCTTCTCAAGCAGCAGTTTCTTCTCACCCGAATGTCCTAGCAGTAGATACTACGCCGGAGGAGGGTTCTGGCGATAGTGGTAGCGTGTCGAAGCGCGCTAGGATAGATTAGCTTTCTTTTTCCTGCATTTAGTTAGTTCCGACAGATATGTATTTATTTAGACATTTAGACAGAGGTTTTAGTTTTTTAAAAACTATTCTTTTATTGGGTTTATGAAAAATCTTTATTTGTGTCTGATGATATACTTTTATTCTTTGCCTGTGGAAGATATATATATATATATATGAACCAGTAATTTAGGAGCCATACCTTGTAGTGTAGTGACACTTAGGATTCCTGCAAGAGAACAAAGTGAGAACAAGAATGCATCCAGAAGTGATTCTTTTGGCAAGAATGATTCTTACGTGTAAGAAGAGGAAAAACAGGGTGCCAACAAAGGGGATTGTCGTGCGACAATCCCTCCTGATCATGGGTTTGTCGCGCGACAAACAGGCACAGGACCCTATTTTTTGCTATAAATACACCCATCTTCCTTCCTCCATCCCCACACCTTCCAAAAATGTATTCTTATCGCACAAATTCTGATTTTTCTTATGTTGAAACCCGAGATGCTCTGATATCTTCTGAGAATGGTTTGAACTTTGGTGTCTTTAGCCTTTTAGCGGGCTGGTGCCATCGTCCTGTAGATTTTTCCTTTCTGTTAGGTGCTTTGTATTTCTGGAGTCCTGCGGATCATATTTTTCGCTTTGGACTAGACGAGCTATGTCCGACTTATGAGGAGTTTTCCTGGATGTTACGCTCTGATGTCCGTCTCCCGATGGCAGTTCCCATAGAAGAAATCGGTCCTCGAGACATGCTAATTGCTCTGTTGGCCATACCTCAGGCGGCCTGTGATGGTTTTATTATTGACGGACTTCTTGACCTCCATAAAATGGTGAGGTTCTTTCATCGTTACGAAGAGAGAGCTTCTTATGGCATAGGACGTACTGTGGCAGCCTTGATCTGTCTTGTTTCTGATATGCTACTGGTGACAGGTTCTTCCCGTGTTGATCTGACTATTCTGAGTTTGATTTACCATGCCAGAAATGGGGAGTCTATAGTGCCCATCGTTCTTGCAGAGACTCTGAATAGCCTGGATGATCTTCAGGGGGAGCTTCACCTTTCTTCAGGGGAAGTCCGCGCTTGCTGTACATGTGGCTGTTGGAGCGTTTATGCTCAGTGGGTTTTAACGGGATTTGGCTTAACAACCCGATGCATTTTTTTTGTCGTCCTCTTTTCGGTGCTTTGACCATGTCTTCCTCTGATTGGACGGTGTGGTTTTCGGAGAACTTTCGGGCTATCCGGTGGAACATTCCTTGGTGGAAGCTAAGAGCGATGGTGCTTGGTACTGGGGGTCAGAACTATGTTCAGCTCCGCGGGCTCTAGTTTACTTCCTTTTATCTCCCAGGACGCCTCCTTCGTCAGTTCAACGTTCCTCAGGACATTCCCCTTGGTCTAAACAATTTCTCCTCTGAGTCCAAATTCGTGACCCCGCATGTTTCTTTATCGATAGAGAGGATGTGGCATGCCCGACTAACTCGTCGATTCAACTATGCTTATTTTGGTATTACCCGGCCCCTCCGGGCTGACATTATCCGCTCTTGCTGGCAATCTCTGGAAGGAGAACTGATTGATGATCCCTTTTAAATGGAGTGGTTCCATTCATGGATACTGGGGCCACTGATAATAACATTGTCTTTGCGTATCAGATCCTGGACGGGGATCACATTGATTTGGCCACTGAGGACCCAGTGTGGCCAACCCCTAGGGATTAGTTTCCTCTATATGCTGTATCTCCTTTGTAACTTTCGGTGTTCTGAACCACCTTTTAATAATATATGAAGAACTGTTTATGGGAAATAAATTTCTTTACAAAGTTTAAACCGGGCCTGAAGTCACTTCTCAGGTTGCCTACGTTCCCCTTTTTGATTTTTCCAAAACAAAATTTCGAGTTGGGGCTCAGGTTTACGTAGTTCTTATATGTACATGTTATGCCTATTGATAATACTTCTTCAGTCGATCCATGTTGACTGGTGAATGCAGTAACTGTCCGTCTAAGTCAGTGAGTATAGCGGCACCCCCTATATCAATTTCTTTAACGATGTACGTCCCTGTCCACTTTTGTCCAAACTTTCCCCTTGGGTCCCTGGCTGGCTCTCGAATTTCTTTCAACACGATGTCATTCTCATTGATACCCCGAGTCTTCACTTTCTGGTTAAATGCTCGAGCAATTCTCTTTTGATACCTTTGGTGGTGGTATGCGGCTTTCAGTCTCTTTTCATCCAATAGGGCCAGCTCGTTATAATGGACCTGGACCCACTCCAGCTCATTGACTTGATTCTCTAGTATTACTCTGAGAGAGGGGACCTCTAACTCAACAGGGAGGACTGCTTCCATCCCGTATGTAAGAGAAAACGGTGTTGCCCCGGTGGAGACCTTCTCGATGGTGCGGTATCCCCACAATGCATATGGCAATTTCTCTGGCCAGTCCCGACAGGTGTCGGTCATCTTGCTTAGGATATTCTTCAGATTTTTGTTAGCGGCCTCAACTGCCCTATTGGTTTGTGGTCTATATGGCGAGGATTTGTGTCTGGTGATACCGTATTCCTCCATGACGGAATTAGCCTCTCCCTCGAAGTAAGTACCGTTGTCCGAGATGATCTCGTGGGGGACCCCATACCGACAGATGATGTTCCGTCGGACGAATCGGACAACTTTTCTGGCGTCAAGGGTTTGGAAAGACTCGGCTTCTACCCATTTGGTGAAGTAGTCAATGGCCACTAGTATGAATTCAAGGCCGTTGCTGGCTTTAGGTGAAATCTTCCCAATGATGTCAATTCCCCAGGTCGCGAAAGGCCAGGGAGCAGTCATGTTGTACAACTCTTTCGGAGGAAGTTTCTGAGATTTGGCACTTGTGGCAACGGCGTACGTGATTAACACAGTCGTTCTGCAGGGTAGACCAGTAATAGCCTTGTCTGATGATCTTGCGGGCAAGTGTATGGCCGCTCATGTGAGGTCCACAATCGCCCCCGTGTATCTGGTCCATCATTTTGACGGATTCTTCTTCAGTGAGACATTGGAGATGGGTCCCGTCGTAGATCCTCTTATATAGCCTTCCGGCACAAAGTATGAACCTTGATGCTAATCTCCTGAGTGTGACCCGTGTTCTCTTGTCTGTTTGCTCGGGATACTGGTGATTTTTCAACAGGTTCCAGATGTCATAAAACCAAGCGGTTGAGTTCCCATTCTCTTCATTCTCTACTTCAGGGGCCATGTAATATGATGGTCCTGATCTCCTCTATACTGTAAGAGTTATTTCTTCCATCCCCTCCGGGATATCGATCATAGAGGCCAAGGTCGCTAGTGCGTCAGCAAAACTGTTTTGTGACCTAGGGACATAGTAAAACTCCGAGTGCTCAAATCTTTCTGTGACATCTTCTAGTCGGGTAAGGTAAGGGACTAATTTTTCATCTCTGATCTTCCATTTCTTCAGAACTTGGTGGACCAATAATGCTGAATCTCCATATACCTGTATTCTCTTTATACCCCTTTGGAGCGCAATCTCTAACCCGATTATACAGGCTTCATACTCGGCCATGTTGTTGGTGCAGAAGAAGTCTGACGATACGATACCGGGGAGTAAGTTTGGTCTGGAGAGACTAACAGGATGCCTATCCCGTTTTTGTTTCGGTTGGCGGCCCCGTCGAAGTACAATTTCCAGTCTTCATCGATCTCAACATTCATGATAGTTTCGTCTGGGAATTCGGCTTCTTCTAGCATGTCTCCCAGTATCGGATTGTGGGTTAGGTAATCAGCTATGATCTTGCCTTTGACTGCCTTCTGGGTCACGTAGGTGATGTCGAATTCAGAGAGCAAGAATAACCATTTTGCCATACGGTTCGAGAGAGCTGGTTTCTCGAAGAGGCATTTTAACGGATCAATTCGTGATGCCAGGATGACCGAGAAAGCCAGCATATAATGCCGTAATTTCTGCGTTACCCAGATGAGGGCGGTGCATGATTTTTCCAACGACATGTAGTTTATCTCAAATGGGAATAATTTCTTGCTGATGTAGTAGATGGCCTGTTCTTTTCCTGTATTGGTCAGATGTTGGGCAAGCATGGCCCCTGCAGCCGAATTGATGACGGTCAAGTATAGAATTAATGGCAGTCCGGTCTGTGGCGGGGCTAACACTGGGGGTTTGGAGAGGTAGTATTTTATTCTATCAAAAGCTTCCTAGCACTGGTCGTCCCATTTTCCTGGCGAAGACTTCCTCAGGAGTTTGAAGATGGGTTTGCAAGTTTGAGTCAGGTGAGAGATGAACCTGCTGATATACTGTAAATTACCCAAAAATTCCCGAACTTCCTTCTCGGTATGAGGCTCGGGCATGTCTTGGATAGCTCGAACTTTGGCAGGGTCTACCTCGATTCCCTTTTTACTGACGACATAGCCTAGGAGCTTTCCTTTGGTTACCCTGAACACACATTTCTGCGGATTGAGTCTTATCTGATACTGGCGGAGCCGGTCAAAGAAGGCTCGCAAGGCTGGTACATGGCCTTCCCTCTCTTTTGACTTGATTATTATGTCATCCATATACACCTCTACTTCTTTGTGAATCATGTCGTGGAAGATAGCTATTGCTGCCCTCTAATATGTTTCTCCGGCATTCTTCAGCCCGAATGGCATAACGGTGTAGTAGTATGTTCCCCACGGTGTGATGAATGATGTTTTCTCTTGGTGATCCGGGTGCATCTTGATCTAATTATACCCGGCGAAACCATCTACAAATGACTTCAGGGCATGGTTGGCGGTATTATCCACTATCAAATCAATGTTGGGTAATGGAAAATCGTCTTTCGGGCAAGCTTTATTGAGATCTCGGTAATCTACGCACATGCGGACTTTCCCATTTGCTTTTGGGACGGGTACAATGTTGGCTAACCATAAAGGGCACTCGATTACCCGCAAGAACCCCACACTTAATTGTTTCATCACCTCTTCTTTCACTTTCAGAGACCATTCTGGCGTAAGTTTTCTCAACTTCTGTTTGATGGGCCTAAATTCCGGCTTGGTATGTATCTCGTGCATGACTATCTGGCTGTTCAAACTCGGCATATCTGCGTAAGACCAGGAGAAGATATCCACGTACTCATTCAGAATTTGTGTGAATTCCTCTTTATCTGTCCCACTTAGACTTGCCCCAATACGGACCTCTTTCCTGTCTTCTTCCGTCCCGAGATTAATTATAAGGGTGTTCGTTTAGTATTTCCAACTCCATATAAGCAATTACAGAATTAAAATTAACAGGATAACGCAAAACAGAGTTTTCTTTATTGATAATAGTGTTTACAGGTACAAGTTTAAAAAGTAAATCTAGGAGTGACTCATCCCTAGCCTTACCCTCACTCTTATCTCTCACCCTTACAAATTCATTCTTTCCCCTTTTTCTTGGTAATTTGGATCGGCGTGTATCAAGTGTACAGGGTTGTCCCTTGGCTTGTCATCCCCTAGAGTCATGATGTCGAAGAGATCTCCGATCATTTCCTCCTCTTCATCTTCCTTGTCCTCATTTTCTTCCTTTGGCCCAATCGACAATTTGGTAGAGAAACTATGTATAACGTTTTCCTTGATATAAAGGTCCTCTTCATATAAGATTTTCCATCCTGGAAGGTTCTCTCCGTCGCTGTTTCTCCAAGGCTCCTGAAAGCCGCAAAAGGGGAAGTCCTCTCCTTTTTGGACGAAAAACCTATTCAGAGAGCTAAAACTCGGATACTAATGCCCTCGGCTCCTTTTCTCTTGGTTGTCTTCTTCGGTGTGTTGGTACCCCAAACCTTCCCTTTCGTACCTCGTTACCGGTTCCAAGGCTTGAAGTAATCCCGGCTGTCCCATTCACAGACTGGCTCCAGGTAAGTATTTCATCATTCTCAGCATATTTGTGATCTTGGTGCTGAGACCAGGGATATTGTCAGGGGGAAGGTACTCGATTCTCTGGGTGGTGAGGGCTTACATTTGAGGCTCGTAAGAAAAGCCTCCTAGCTGTATGCTCTGGCTCCCGATGCCCAAAACAGGTAATTCCAGATCTGCCAAGGTCCTCTCAGGATCTCCTTGGATGGTGATTATATTTCCTTCGAACAGTATCTTGATCTTCTAGTGTAAGGATGAGGGGAGTGCTCCTACGTCGTGTAGCCATGCTCTTCCTAAAAGGAGGTTAAAACTGGAGGGAATGTCTATGATTTGGAAATCGGCTGGAAAGTTTTCGGGACCGACTATGAGATCTAGCTTTAGGGAATCCAGAACGGCCCTTCTGGTGTTGTCATAGGCTCTAACGGTCACATCTGACGGGGAAAGTTCTGAGTCTAAGATACCCAGGCATCTGGCAGTCTTCAGGGGGCAGACATTTATGGTTGACCCATTGTCGATGAGGACCTGTGGCAAGATTTTTCCTCGGGTCCGGACGGTAATATGGAGGGCTAGGCTGTGTTTTCTTCCCAATGGAGATAAGTCTTCATCTGAAAATGACAGACTTCTTTGGACTGTAAGCGACCCGGTCATGTTTGGTAGTTGTTCGGGTGTGGAGTCTGGTGATATGACGGCCTCGTCTAGGAGTTTGATGAAAGCGGTCCTGTGAGGTTTGGAGGCATCCAAGAGGCCCCAAATGGTGATGTGTGCCTGAGTTTTATTCAACTGCTCTAGTACTCGATCTTCTCCTATTTCCTTAGGAGGTGGTGATTTCTCGGCAGCCATTGGTGGTGGCTGGTATACCCTCCCTGAACGGGTGATTTGTTGTATCCAAAGCGATACTGGGTCTGACCCCTCTGAGATTTCTGATGACTCTGGCTCTGCCGACCAACTGAAAGTCTCAGGGGAGGTTTCTGCCATGCATATTGTCTCTTTAGGGGGGCCTCGGGGCTTCCACGGCTATTTTTACTTATCTTGGGTCCATCCTATCCCAGATTTTCCGGAATTGGTTTTGATTGTGAGTGGTTGTAGGATCCCCTGATTTGCCTTTCCTAAACCCTGCCCGGGTAGGAATTTCATCTTAGCCATCCATTGGTCAATTATCGGATTGAGGCCTGGAGTAACTTGAGCCTTTGCTGGCAACACAACGGGTGCCTTATAGCTGGGTCATCCCGAATGAGTCCTACGGGATCAAAGCCTTCCTCATCAGTGGTCAAGGCGTTAATTCCCGCAGGTAGAGCATGGTTGGGAAGGGGATTATTGGTAATATTGGCCCCGCCGGGTGCGGGAATGGTTCCAGCTTCAATGAGGTCCTGGATACGATGGCGAAGAGCCAAGCAGCGTTCCGTGTCATGGCTCGCTGCTTGATGGTATGCACAGTTCTCATTCATTTTTCAGGTGCTGGGAATAGGGTTTGGTGGGGGGCGAGGGTTGAGTGGGGTGATCAGTCCGGCCTTTCGGAGTAGTTCCAGGCTTTTGACCAGGATAGTGGGAAGGGTGCAGAAGTTTCTCCTTTCTTGGCCTCGGTACTTGAAGAGTCTCCTTGTGCAGGCCAACTTATCGGATGGGCTTGTTGTGACTGTTGGAATGGGTTTTGTTGGTATGGGTACGAGCTTAGTTGATTCACGGCTGTAGTGGTTGTCTTCCTCCCGGTGTACGAGGCTTTCTTGGTATCAGTCTCTGCCTTTTTGGCCAATTCTTCCTCTACTTGCGACCCCATACTCAACAGGGCTTTGAAGTGTGGGAATACATGTTTTCCCATGCAACTTAGTATAGCTGTGAGAATCCGCAAATGCGACCCCCGGGTTCTCGTTCCTGTTGGTGGGCGTCTGAAACATCGGAAAGGATTTCGTTGTTCCATTTGCTTCTATGTGTTGATAATTCATATCGGGGGTCCTTCTATCCTATTTCTAGATGCAAGAGGGTTCGTTCAGAGTCGCCAGTACGTTTTACGAGAAAACGGACAAAATGATTGTGTAAGAGGGAAGGCTACAGATAAGCCTTTCTTTACACGTTTGTCTACGAAACCAGGATTCTATAGGGTTCGGGAACTATATTACAGTTTGGGAAGGTGTTAAGCACCCATTCCGCCCTTTCGGTCTCTAGTGGTCCTATATGTTTATTCTATGTTGAAAAACTTGGATGTTTTTACTAATATTCTACTGCTTTATGGAAATAACTAATGAAAACCTGTTTTTCGACTTTAGTTACCTTCCCGACGATATATATAAGAATAAGAGAGAGAAAATATAATACGACAGAGAAGACCTCCGGCGAATATTAGCTTTTCCTCTTAGAAATATTTCCAGCGGTCTGACTCTAGAAGGTGGCACTCCGGGTGCCAAGATTAGATCCGAGACTCTTGCGAAAATAAATGTTATCACAGATGCTTCCGGAGAAGGCTTAAAGATTAGAAAATATCAGAGAGAATAAGGAATTTTAGTATAGAAATTGTGGCGAGAAGTTTCCGTCTAGAACCCTTGGGGGTGTTGGCCTATTTATACTGCTCGGAGAGGATTGTCGCGCGACATTTCCCAACTTTATCTGTTTGTTGCGCGACATATCTGTTTGTCGCGCGACAAACGGCTGAAGTGATGGGTTCTGACACTGTGATGTGTCAAAAAGTGGTTGGTCGGGTGCAGAGAGGGATTGTCGCGCGACATGGTGGGATTGTCGCGCGACATTCCAATGATTGTCGCGCGACAATGCGATATGTCGTGCGACAATCCTTGATAAAAATAGGTTTGTCGCGCAACAAACCCCCTCGGGGTAGTTTCTGGTGCTCGGATGGGTCCCAGACTCCAAAAATAGTAGTTCTCGAAGGTCGTTAGGGTTCTTGCGGGGGTCACGGATCGGGGTGTCTACAATAGCTGGAGTGAAATTCTTCTGTATGATCTCCAACTGTTCTTCTTAATCAAGTCTTTTGGACATTTGGGAGGCCATCGCTCTCCAGCGTGTGACGAAATCGTTGAAGCTTTCTTTCTCGCCTTGCTTGGCCATTTTCAGGTGTTTGCGAGTAATTTCCAAATCCTCGTTGGACCCGTATTTAGTCATGAATTCCTTGACGATATCTCCCCAAGTCTTTATGTGGAGTCTCTCCAGATCGAAAAACCATCTCAGGGCGGCCCCCGTGAGAGTTATGTGAAAGGCCTGAGCCAGCTCTGGCTCTCCACAGCCAGACACTTGCATGGATCTAATATAGGATTGAAGATGGGTTTTAGGAGGTGTGGTTCCTGTGAATTTGGTGATGGAAGGGAGTTTGAATCCCTGAGGTAATCTTGCTTCCGGGTAGAGGGAGAAGGCATTCATATCAGTAATCTCGTCTGCCCCTTTTATCAGAGAAATCCCCCTTTGCAGAACCTTCATCTGCTCTTTCAGTTTCTTCATTTCTTCACTCTCTCTTGACACCTCGTCGGGCTGTTCCCGAGCTATAACCGAATCTGCATATACTGCCCGAAGTCGGTTGATGTCTGGGTACTCATTAGGAGGGGCTACTAGGGCTGGTGGTGGAATAGGTCTTGCGGGGACTTGTGGCCATGGTTGGTATTGGGGATCAAGGCCCTGCTGAGGTTGCGGCCAGATGATGGGTGGCTCTTGTTGTTGGTAAGTGGGGCCTGAATTCGGGGCCCATTGGTTCTGATTATTGGGGTCGGTCTGAACGGGACCGACTATGATGGGACCTGTTGGTGGTGGGTTGGTTCCTTGGACCGGAGGAAGCACTTGTGAAGACTGCCCTTAATTCTGATCTTAATTTGGTGGTAGCCGCTCAAACCCTGGTGGTGCGGCCCGTCCGGCTGACAACTCTTCTACTCGAACTCTGGTACTCTGTTGCTCGTTTGTGAGGCTTGCTAGATTCATGCTGACGGTCATTAGCAAACGATGCATCTCGGCTAAAGTTGGTTGAGGTGCAGACGCCTCGCCTAGGCTCTGATCTGTCTCTTGATTCTCGCGCCCATCGGCCATTTCGGGTGTGCTTGGTCTTACTAGTCTTCCGGTATGATCTCGACCGGCCCAACCTTCCAGTCTGTTGTCATATTACGGCTGTAGACGAAACCACGTGGCGAAGATGAAGGAAGACTACGATGTGACTCGATTTTTGCCAAAAGAACCACTAAATATTGCCGAGAAGAGACTCGGGTTTTTTTTAAAAAAGGTGTTGTAAAGTAAGCCGTAAGGTGGTACATCCCCTACGGCTGTTTGACAAGTGTTTTAGTCGACTCGATCTTATATGCAGTGCATGTGTACGAACGGTTAAGGCTTCAGGCTCCCTCCTATTTGGCAAGACCTTGCGATATACCCCAGGGGCGGGTACGTGCAAGAGCCTTTTGATATACTTCCTGGGTACGTGAGTGTTCTCGTCACTTGATATACCTCAGGGGCGTACTTGGCCAAGGAGAGTGGAAGTAAATGCTTTCGGTTTATGTTGGCCCAAGCAAGCCAACTCCCTACTCACTTATAATACTTCCGAGGGTTTGGGGTAAATTCACACTCGTAGAACCAATGCATGATTTGTGAAAGTGCGTGTAAAGTTCGAAAGGTTGGTTTCACAAATATCATTGTCTTTATTACGTATTTTTGAAAAACTCCCATTTTTAGAAAAAGTTTTCTTCTCAATCAATTAACACAAGTAGGGAAAGCAGTAAAAGTAGATATTCAACGAATAAACAAAAAGTCCACATATAAGAGTCTAGTTTTCTAACAGTTCCCAGCAGAGTCGCCACTATGAGAATCCGCAAATGCGACCCCCGGGTCTCGTGCCCGTTTGTTGGGTGTCTGAAATGTCAGAACGGATTCCGTCGTTCCAGTTGCTGAAGTATTTTGATAATTCATATCATATGTCCCTATGTTCTATTTCTAGATGCAAAAGGGTTCGTTCAGAGTCGCCAGTACGTTTTACGAGAAAACGGACAAAAAGGGTCGTGTAAGAGGAAAGGCTATAGACAAGCCTTTCTTTACACGTCTGTCTATGAAACCAGGATTCTATAGGGTTCGAAAACTATATTTCGGTTTGGGAAGGTGTTAAGCACCCATTCCTCCCTTTTGGTCTCCAGTGGTCTTTTATATGTTTATTCTATGTTGAAAAACTTGGATGCTTTTACTGACAATCTACTACTTTCTAAGTGAAAACCCTAATTTCTGGGAAAAACGGGAAATGGCGCGAAAAACCTTTGTATTCCAAGATCCAAGGTTTAGTTTTGAGGGATGCAAGTACAAGTGACAAAAGTGGGTTTTTCTTTAGAGAGGGAGTTTCCCGTATTATTTCTCAGATAATGACGGTTTTTCTCGGGTTTTAATTTGTTTTGGAAAAAAATTGGATCTTATGTCGGAACTAATTCAATATGGAATTAGAACTCTTGAGGGGAGTTCTACCAGATGCATCACAATCTATGAAACCGATAGGATATACTGGATTTTTAATTCCTAAGTAAGTTTTACCGGTCCGGGTTGTGAAAACAGGATTTTATCCGGATGGTAATATACTTACTCTTCTGGTTTTGCAAATGGTTTTATCAAGGTCTTTTGTTTCGAAAACAGTAGACTATTTATAACAGAAGTAAAACAAGTACACATATATCTAATTTAAATACTAGAAGGGACTTTTTTTACCTTCCCAACGAGAATAATAATAATAAGAAAGAAAATATAATACGGTGAAGAGCTTTCCGGTGATAATAATCTTTTCCTTCTTCAGATATTTCCGAGAATTCGATTCAAGAGACGGGACACATCGAGTGTCAGGAATAGATTCGATAACTCTTCAGAAATAAGACAATAATAGAGAATGCTTGATGAAAGGCTAGAAAATTAGATTTAAAGCTTAGAATTCTTCAATCCCAAGTTGCTGTCTCTAACCCTTGGGGGTGTTGGCCTATTTATACTGCTCCGGGAAGATTGTCGCGCGACACTTCCCCAAAAAGGGCATATGTCGCGCGACAATGTGTCCAATGTCGGGCGACAAACGGCTGAAGTGATGTTTCTGACAGACTGATGTGTCAAATAGTGGATGGTCTGGTGTTAGGAGGGATTGTCGCGCGACATACCCATTTGTCGTGCGACAATTCTCTTTAAAAATAGGTTTGTTGGCCAACAAACCCTTTCGGGGTAGTTTCGGGTGCTCAGGTTGGTCCCGGACCTAAAAACAGTAGTTTTCGAAGGTCATTAGGGTTCTTGCGGGGGTCACGGATCAGGGTGTTTACAGGTATATACATATCAAACTTAATTATTATATTGTTTTAAGGCAAATATATTGTGTCAAGTAATTTTGTGAGACAGCTTTTGATGAAAACCATGAGTTAAATATATATATATATATATATATATTGCTATGAAATATTGAGATTATTAGAACCGAATAAGCACCGGTATAGAAATACTTGAGTTATGTTATTGCACAGACCCATGGTAAAGATGGGGTGTTAAAAATCTGGTTACCAGTGCACAGACCTACGGAAAGGTGTGGTGCGTTTGTGAGTATCTTATTCCGTCTAGTACCGGTATTAGGTCGAGGATGAGGAGGAGATGGATGGACGTGTATCCATACATATTGTGTGTTACATATGCACCACAATTGGATTATATTGATACTTAATAAATGGTTTTCTTTCTATGAATTATTAACAATTGGGAAATTTTGTTAATGACTAAAATTATGATCCTTTATTTTGTGGAACGTCCATTTCATTGCATATTCCCTTCTTATATAGTTCCCACTGGGCCAGTATTGGCCCATTCCCTCATTTATCTTTCAGGTACGCCCTGTGGTACGGGTAAAGGTCGTGAACCAAGTCCGAGTTCATCTTAGAGCCCTCTCTGATGCCCTTATGGATTTAGCTCGTTGTATTATTTTAATTTGTGGGAGTTGTAATTTCTAATTAAGTTTGAGAACTTTAGAACTTCAATGTGTGTACTCGTTATATTTTCAGTTATGTTAGTTAAAATTTGAATTGTAATGGATTTGAGAAGTATTCTATATTTCCGCGTTTTTTTTTAACAGGATGAATTTCTTAGTATGAACGAATACTTCATGCCGAATTTTTATTAGATTTCTCTACCTTGTTTAATTTATTGGTTATGTCTATTGTCTATCTGCTGTTAATTTGATACAACATCCGTTAACACCTGCTTATATGGGCGGGTTGTTACACATTGACTTTTCTTTTTTACCCTTTTCTTTATTCAAAACTTTTTCTTAAAAAGTGAAAGTATGAAATGGCAAAATATGTATGTATTTATCTTTTATGGAAAGTGGACATTTATTTTGGGACATCTAAAAATGAAAAAAGGGACCAACAATTTAGGATGGAGGGAGTGATTTATAAGGCCATGTGATGCACCAAAAAATTGGTATAATTTATCATGCTAATTTATAATTTAAAGAGTGTATATTATTGCTAATATTTTTTTATTTTTTTAGGTGCTAGAGAATAATGGAAAAGATTGAAAAAAATAGAGAAATTAAAGGAAGTGAAGACACCTAAAGTGCTCAATACTTCCAGACGCATAACTTTTTACTCTGAACTCTAAATATTGCGATTCTTGAGCCTAGTTTGAAGAAAATTTTGAGAGTTACAACTTTGCAATTTAGCATTTTTTCAAATTCAGTTATTTCGGGGTCCAAAATTGCGACATAAATACAACATTCAAAAAATGACAAAAATTCAATAGTATGCACTCAAATAAATGGGCCGCACTCACTAGCAATAAAAATAAAAAGGGTTAACTACATTTTAGTACATTGTACTTGTCACTTAGTTTCATTTTGCACAATCTACTTTTTTTGTTGTAAAAAAGACAGCACACTTTCAGTTTGGTTCCGTTTTGGTCACAACTATTAACACCGTTTGAAGACCGTTAATTTTTATCCTACGTGTCAAGCCAAGGTACATATTAAATTATTTAAAGTCCACCTAGACTCCCACTCAGCAATCCAACTCACCCTATATTCAACCTCCATCTCTATACAGAGAACCCCTTAAACCCTAATTCAACAAATAACGAATTTGACCTTGTTATACTATCAATTATTCAGCGAAATTCCGGTGAGTATTAGCCGGTTGCCAGAGCTGAAAAATGCCTGTTTGTTTGGCAATAATATATCTGAGCAAAAGAATACCGCTAGACTTTGGGCAATTTTCAAAGCTCATAGTTTTTGAAGTTAACTATAACCAATTAGTCGGATGGTTGCTGAAAAATTTATGCGTCTGTGGGGTGTTAGCAGGTGCTATTGCATCTGGCAATAATCTTTGTGGCGAAATCCTAAAATCAGTAACAACAATTTCTCCGGCGAGATTCTGGCAGTGTTTCTTCTTGGATGAATTTGAAGGAGTTTAGAGCAAGCAATAGTTTGTTCACTGTTACAATTCCTCAAGAACGCACTTTTCTTCCACTTTTGGCAACACTTTTGCTTGATCGGAATCAACTTTCCGGGCAAATTTCATTGACTATAACAGGGTCAAAAAATATAAAAAAATATGTAGGTTATAATAATTGAAGTTTTTCAGATTAATTTTGGTTTAGGTTTTGTTAATTCCTGAATGAATTTGATATGTGCATGTTTGAATTGTTGTTTATGTTGGATTTTACATGGAAAAAAAATTAGGGTTCTTTCCAGAGATGGAGGTTGAAGATAGGGTGAGTTGGATTGTTGAGTCGGAGTCTACGTGGACAATTAAATACCAATGGCTTGCCACGTAGGATAAAAACAAACGGTTATCAAACGGTGTTAACAGGTGTGATCGAAACGGAACCAAACAGAAAATGTGCTGTCTTTTTTACGACAAAAAAAGTAGATTGCCTAAAATGAAACCAAGTGGCAAGTACAATGTACTAAAATATAATTAACCCAAATAAAAAGAAAGGCCCAACCACCAAATTAAATTAGTGACAGCCCACTTGTTATAGAATTAGACCAAGCCTAATTGATTCAAGTCCATCACAAACTATAAACCTAAGCCCACTAGGAAATATATTGAGGCTTACTATTTAGATCAATAGCAGCCAACAGCAGCAAGGCGTGTACACTACATAGTGCAGCCGATCACTTTTTCTTCTTTCTTTCTTCTTTATTTATTTATTTATTTATTTTAATTTATTGAAGACTTGAAGATTTGAAGTGTGTTTTATTGTATTAAATTAATGCCAATTTTTTTTTTGTCAATTTTATGTATTATTTAATTTTATTCATGCTAGCATAAATTTGAGTTAGGGTTAGAATAATTATATTTAATTGATTTTCTTGCACGTGGTCATGCCAATTGACTCTACCAATTTAATGATTTAATGTTAAATACAATTCTTCATATTAGATGCCCGTTTTAATTGACAAAAAATTAAGTTTGATTCTTATTATTATTATTTTGGATTTACCTTATGATTTGTTAAAAGTGGATATAGGGTGTGCTTTGACGGATACAGTGAGTGTTTTGACTTTATATATAAGTTTGGCTGTGCAAGAATTACAATTAGATTTTATAAATTTCTTGAACTTGAATGATTTTATTTTCCGCATCTAATAGAGTTGATAGACCAAATTAGTGTGAGATAAGAGTAGAGTTTATGCACATGAATACTTAGGAAGATGATATTAAATATATGACTCCAAAACCCTATTTAACTAATTCATTGATTTTATTCTCTTACTTAATATTATTTAGGTATTTAATTTTAATTTTCTTGATTTGCTTTATTTTTATTTTATTTGCATTCTTTTATTTGATTGATTACCATAAACCTTTCTAACTAGATTAGGAGTTTAGTGAAAAGTTAACATGATAATTATGAAACATATTGTTTAAATCCTTGTGGGATCGACCTCGCTTACACGCTACACTATAAATTAATTTGTGCGCTTGCGAGTATTAAAATTTATCACAACAAGTTTTTGGCACGGTTACCGGGGACTCTAATCTTGTTAATTTAGTAATCAAATTCCTTCTACTATTTTTTTTCTTAAAAAAAAAATAAATTTTGATTTATTTATATTTATAAAAAATAAAAAAATATTCATGTAATTAAAGGATCTGAGTGAAACAGTATATAAATAGTGGAACAAAATATTTTACTTAAATCTTTTTGTCCTAGTTGGAAATAGGTGGTGTGAGAATCCGCAAATGCGACCCCCGGGTTCTCGTTCCCGTTGGTGGGCGTATGAAACATCGGAAAAGATTCTGTTGTTCCATTTGCTTCTATGTGTTGATAATTCATATCGGGAGTCCCTCTATCCTATTTCTAGATGCAAGAGGGTTCGTTCAGAATCGCCAGTACGTTTTACTGACAAAATGATTGTGTAAGAGGGAAGGCTACAGATAAGCCTTTCTTTACACATTTGTCTACGAAACCAGGATTCTATAGGGTTCGGGAACTATATTACGATTTGGGAAGGTGTTAAACACCCATTCCGCCCTTTCGGTCTATAGTGGTCTTATATGTTTATTCTATGTTGAAAAACTTGGATGCTTTTACTAATATTCTACTGCTTTATGGAAATAACTAATGAAAACCTGTTTTTCGACTTTAGTTACCTTCCCGACGATATATATAAGAATAAGAGAGAGAAAATATAATACGGCAGACAAGACCTCCGGCGAATATTAGCTTTTCCTCTTAGAAATATTTCCAGCGGTCTGACTCTAGAAGGTGGCACTCCGGGTGCCAAGATTAGATCCGAGACTCTTGCGAAAATAAATGTTATCGCAGATGCTTCCGGAGAAGGCTTAAAGATTAGAAAATCTGAGAGAGAATAAGGAATTTTGTGTAGAAACCGTGGCGAGAAGTTGCCATCTAGAACCCATGGGGGTGTTGCCTTATTTATAGTGCTCGGGAGGGTTTGTCGCGCGACATTCCCCAACTTTATCTGTTTGTCACGCGACGTACCTGTTTGTCACGCTACAAACGGCTGAATTGATGGGTTCTGACACTGTGATATGTCAGAAAGTGGATGGTTGGGTGCAGAGGGGTTTGTCGCGCGACATAAGAGTGATTGTCGCGCGACATACCAGTATGTCGTCCGACAATCCCACTTAAAAACAGGTTTGTTGGCCAACAAACCCTTTCGGGGTAGTTTCGGGTGCTCGAATGGGTCCCGGACTCCAAAAACAGTAGTTCTCGAAGGTCGTTAGGGTTCTTACGGGGGTCACGGATCGGGGTGTCTACAGGTGGGTTTTGGAGAGAAGAGGTCACGGATTCAATAATTCACCCCAAAATATATTTTCTTTTGTCTCAAGCCTTTGAAACCTTTCATCCTTATTATTAACCTTTTTATTTACTATAATATATTATCTTTTATCTCAAGCCTTTAAAACCTTTCATCCTTATTATTAACCCTTTTATTTACTGCAATACATTAAAGTATCATCATCATCATCATTATTATTATTATTATTATTAAAATCTGAAAATTAATTAATTAATTAATTTAAAAAATTAATTATTATTATTATTATTATTTTATTAAGAATAAAAAATAAATTAGTAATTAATAAAAAAAATAAAAAAGTATTTTATTGGTATTAATAGTATTTTATTATTATTATTATTATTATTATTATTATTAAAAAAATCTGAAAATTAATTAATTAATTAATTAAAAAAGTAATTAAATTATTAATTAAAAAAGAAATAAAAGAAACCAAACGAAAATTGAAAAAGAAGAAGACCATGCAAAGTAAATACTTTGGTATCTGCTTCAATAATTATTATGATATATATTTACATAAATATATATATATATATATAGGGTATAGCATCGTCACAAGAAGCAGCAGAGGGGAAAAAGGTAAAAATGAAAGTGAAAACAAAAGAATCAAATTAAGCTCTTTGTCACTGCGCAAATATCAACAAAACCCGTTCGCTGTAAAATTAAATTCACTGTGGTCACGCTCATGCTCACGCCCTTTGGATGGAGTCATCCACAATTCTACATGCTGTTTCCTTTTATAGATTCCTATTATCGTGTCAAACATTTTGTACCCATAACCTTCATGAGCAAACTACATATTTATTATAAAGGTTGCTTGAAACAACTCCAAATCTAACCTTAAAAGTTTGAACATATGTTGCTCAAATCAAATTTCAATTCCAAAGCATATAGTAGTAATTTCCTTCATACACAATCCATAAAGTGAAAATTATTTTAATTTTCATGAAGCTTTATCAACAGCACAAGAAAGGTGAAAAAAATAAACTACAGACTATCATGGTGATTATTTGAAGAGCTTCTCTGATATAAATATAAATGTAAACGCAATGTATATATAGACCAGCAAGAAGATTTAACACAATTTTTGGCTATAAAGAAAGAGAAATAGAACAGCGTAAGAAAGGGACTAACCTTGATTTTAAGAGTTGGAAGAGAACCGGATGCCCTTTTAATGTTTTATCCCCTTGCTCAAACATTTACTTTATCGTATTTGTTCTTTGTCAAATGAAGAGAAAAAGCGATGAGTTTTTCCTGAATCGGTTGACGGACCAATGTATTTCAATTCGGGTTTTGGTTTGGTGTCTAGCTTGAGCCCTGAGGTGATAAGACACATCCTTGATATGATGCTAACTAAAAGTTTTAAGCAAGATTTTGTATCAATGATGTAACAGGGAAAAAAAACTCAAGCACATGCTAAATGTATCATTAAACTTCGTTGTATATACCAGATCCATCAAACACTAGAATATAGTTCAATGGAATCAATCAATTAATTATTGGAAGAGAAACTGTTCCAGTGAGATATTATCATACAGACCGAAATTGATTTCGTCACTCAAACTAAATAATCATCATTCACCAAAACCTCTTTGATAATTCAAATAAAATGCGTACAAGTACACACATACATACGCCTCAATTTATATATATTTATATGTAATTAATAATTGAGCTGTTGAGGGAAATCCTAGTACTGGACTCAATCTGAAAGTATACACATTTCAATTCAGGTGTGAGATACTGATCACATACTAAATTGGCTAAAAATCTGAAGAAGAAAAAAAAAACCTTACCATCAGATTTCTCCAAATGATTAAAGCACACACAAAAAAAGAATCCTTGAAATTACTCTCATTCAATCTCGCATTTATTTCAACGTTAAGCCAAAGAATCATTCACCTAAAACCTCATTGGATAATTAAACTGCTACTTCATCTACACAGGCAAACAAATGCACACACTACAAACAACTTGAATATATATAAATCAGTAGAGACAAACTCAATTAATGGATACATAACTCAATTACCTAAACATGCAATGTTGGTGAGTGAGATATATAGATGATTATTCTAATTGTTACTGATGGTAAATTTTGGTGTTCTGTCCCAGTGAGCAACATAAATACCACATACATGTGGGTTTTTTGGCTCACATTTGGAAAAAGTGGTGAAGTTTGGGCAGTGGACTCCATGATCGATCATGGGTTGCCCATGATCGATCATGGTCCCAGGCATTTTTCCCTTTATATGTTGTTTTGGCTCATTTGTGCACAAGAGCTTGGTTTTTTGCTTAGAGTGAGTTGAGAGCTAAATTTGAGAGAATTTTTTCTTGTGTGCTTGTAATCACTCTTTGTTCCCAATTATTAATAGAAGCTATCGTCTGTGTGGATTAGTGGATTTTACGCCGACACCACGGTAAAACCTTGTCTTGCGCAATTGTTTCTTTATTTCCTATTTCTCTATTTTGGGTGTACTTTTTTGTGTCGGTTCTTCTTTCGGGTATACCATTTGGGCTTGTGAGATCCCTCGACGTTGCGTCGTGCTCGGTTGTGAGCGGTTTGGCGCAACAAATTGGTATCAGAGCCTAAAACGAGAAAGGTGGGATTTGTGTCGCACGCCAAGTGTTTGATAAAATTCCAAGGTGAGATTTTTTCAATCTTTGACTCGTTGTTGGTTTGTCAAGTTCTTTGGTGATTGAAGATGACTACTTCTAAGACCTCAAAGGTGTCAACGATAAAGTTTGACGTAGAGAAATTCGACGGAAAGTTGGTCAATTTCGGCATGTGGCAATGTCAAATGCGCGATGTCTTGATCCAACAGGAGTTGCATAAGGCATTGTTGGGTGTGGTAGCTAAGCCCACGGCGATGACAGATGTTGATTGGGAAGAGTATGATTTGAAGGCTTGTAGCACTATCCGGTTGCATCTAGCTCAAAATGTGATATACTACGTTATGCGTGAGAAATCCGCGACTAGCATATGGAAGATACTGGAAGATAAGTACATGATGAAGAGTATAGAGAATCGTCTCTATCTCAAGAAGAAATTGTTCCGGTTTGAATATGCTAGAAGTACATCAATGAGTGAGCATGTCGATGAGTTTAACAAGATGATTTCTGATTTGTTAAACTTGAACGAGGACATGAAAGATGAGGATAAAGCTATTTTGTTGCTCAATTCACTTCCGGAATCCTATGACCATTTGAGCACCGCTTTGTTATATGGCAAGGATTCAGTGAAGTTTGAAGATGTTTCTTCTGCGTTATTGGGTAATGAACAACGGCAAAGGGAGAAGGGAAATTCTTCCTCGGATGCGTTGTTTACTCGAGGAAGAAATGAGGAGCGAGAACAAGGTGGTAAAAGCAACTCTCAATTTAAGTACAGACCAAGGGACTTGACTAAAGTTCGGTGCCACAAGTGCAAGGAATTGGGGCATTTCAGAAGAAATTGTCCTATGCTAGAGTTAGGAGGGAATAAGAAGAAAGCAGATGATACCGCGAATTCTGTTAGTTCAAGGGATGGTGACTTTGAGCGTCTGTTAGCGGTTACTCCTAGAGAAAGTTCGGTGGGCGAATGGATCTTAGACTCGGGTTGTTCATACCATATGTGCCCAAACAAAGACCTATTTCATACCTTGACGAAGGTGGATGGAGGAGCGGTTTTGATGGGTGATGATCAAGTCTGTGAGATGATGGGTATTGGAACAGTGAGGCTGAAGATGCATGATGGAGTAGTTCGAACTCTTGATGAAGTCAGATACGTCCCGGATCTGAAGAAGAATTTGGTTTCTCTTGGTACTTTAGATTCTAGTGGGCACAAGATTGTGCTCGAGGGCGGAATGCTAAAGGTTCTCTCTGGTGCTTTGGTGGTTATGAGAGGAAAGAAGGAGGGAAACCTCTATTTCCTTCAGGGTTGCACGGTAACCGGTAGTGCTTCAGTTTCTTCAAAAACTGGTGGAGCAAGTTTGGAGTCGGATTCGACGAAACTATGGCATATGCGATTGGGACATGCCGGGGAGAAGGCGATGACAGTGTTGTGTAACCAAGGTCTGCTCAAGGGTGCAAAGAGCTGCAAGCTAGAGTTTTGTGAGCATTGTGTGCTCGGGAAACAGACTCGAGTAAAGTTTGGAACGGCTATTCATTGCACAAAGGGGTTGCTTGACTACATACACATGGATGTCTGGGGACCTTCCAAG